>JAFBJT010108835.1:0-114509 GCA_016785325.1 Chascanopsetta lugubris
GTGCGCCACTGTTAAATCAGGCAATAGCCCTAGATGGCAACAGCTTAGTCCACTGCTCTACTGTGAGGAACCTGGGAGTTTTATTCGACCAGAACTTATCATTTGACCAATATATCAGACAGATATCTAGAATAGCCTTCTACCACCTGCGCAATATTAAGACAATCATTAATTTTTTTGAGCCAAACGTTTCCTCTTGATCTTGTCTTTTAATTTTTCTAATATTAAGCAAAGCAACCCCCCTTTTAATATGTAATGTTTGATCATTTTTTTTCCTTTTGTTTAACTGTAGCCAGTTGAGCCTCAGCATGCAAGCAGTCCTTTGCCAGTACCAGAAACAGTATAAGCAGGTTTTTATATACATGCGTAGATACATACATTCTTACATATGTGTGTGTTTGTCATTTTGGCTATTAGTCCACTTGTTGTACAATAATAATAACACTCACATTGATACAAGAATGAAAATAAACAATGCTGATATTTATGACCCCTCAGGAATGGTCTTGAAGGGAGACCATCATCTAGTGAATTCCAACAGGTAAGTTAAAAAAACATCACATGCTGTGCAATAGATTTGGCTTTATCCTCCCATGAATCTAGACTATAGGTTCACATTAACACAATAACATTAGGGCATAATCCACACAAACGACATGGTCTTAATCTGTTTAATGCAAAGCATTTTTGCAGTAATCCAAGAGGTCTGATTTTCTGTCTTTTTTGCGCTGTTTTTAAGGATGTGGATACAGACTTCAGTGCTTCAGGATACCTTGCCAACAAGGGCACTTCTTACAGGTTTGATTTTAGTGTTTGGTCTTAATGTACTGTATGTATTGGGGAGGGGCAAAATAATAGGACAAGAAAGAAGAGCTGACTTTAAAGTAACAACATAAAAATGACAGCTGCTAAATTCTTCAGATTGTCTTTGAGTGATTGCACTGCCAACAAGGACACAATGTAATTTTGCTAAGGTGGAAGCTCTAAATGTTTTCTATTTTTATTTTTTCACTGCCTCTATGTGTATTGCATGTTGTGTGTGTACAGGTTGTTGTTTTTTTGCTGCAACTACACAGACTTGTATGCACCTATCGACATAGATGATGAGGATGAGGATGATAATGATGAGGATGATGTTCAGATTGCCAAAGAAACAACACATGCATCTGTGGAAGAACCTGTTTAAGTCTTAGTAATTATCTGAACATTGAATAAAAGGAATGCTTGATCCCAGTTATGTCCAGGTTAATAGTTCCAAAATCATGCTTGGAACATTTTTAACATTTTGTGCAACTTTTCCGCTTTTCTAGGCATACAACTGCAACTGACATTATTTCAAACTTGGCAAGTGCCATTGAACACGACAAAGTCAGTTGATTCAATGTATCACGATCAAACACATGGGATGGAGCTCTTCGACGATTTAAACGCAGCTCATACTCAGAGAAGAATGACATGTTTGTGAAGTTTACTGACAGTAGAGGGTCCTTTGAAGAGGGGTTAAATACAGGTGGTCCTGCACGAGAATTCCTTACACTTCTAATGAATGACCTGAAGCAATGCCCTATCTTCGATAGACCTTCACAAAGCCGTTTTCTGGTCTACAATTCCACATGTAGGTTTTACATTACAGTTTACATTACGCTGTGTATGTGGTGTATTTTTAACATGGTTTAATCAAATCAAACGTGTTGGTTGTACATTAGCAGATGCTAATTAACTACGCCTCTTTTGTACCATGAATAACAGCTGTCAGAGAAGAGGAGTACTTTTTAACTGGAAAGATGATTGTTGTGTCTATTGTACATGGGGGACCAGCACCACATTTCTTGTCAGAGGATCTTGTGAACCGTATTGTGGGGAAGTCCAATGTCAGTGCCACTGTGGAAGATCTTATATATAAAATAAAGAATGTTCTATGTCAGGTAAGAAGAGATTTTTTTCACAGTGGGCTTCCTACTACACACAAAATTATGTTAGTAATTTGAAGTAAGGTAGTACTGTACAGGGTTTATTTTAAATGAAGCCATCTTTAAAAAAAATTGAGAAATTATCAAAAAGTTATTACATTCATCCAAAAAATATTTTAACAGGTCCAGAAATCAGAATCTGTCGATTGTCTGCAAAATCTGATTTTTGAGAACAGCACCATGTTCCAAACAGCTGGGTGTTTCAGAAGAGCGAAGACATTGGAGGAGAAGAATACACATGTTGAGGAGTACCTCAGATGATACATTATCGACAAAACTACAGTGTTATTGAAAGGTACTTGTCTACTTTAAATCATTAAATAAAAAAATTAACCTGTGGTTTACAACAAATTCTACACTTTAGGTCCAGTAATCTCACATTACTGATGACATTGTATACAACATCTTGCGTGAAAGAAGATGTCAACCTTAAACAGCATCTTTTAAGTGTTTTTATTTTTCTTGGTTTTTGAGTTTATTTGGTTTGTTTACTCTAAACGTCTGGAGACTAGGTCACAGTGTGTGACAAACCTTTTTTTTTAACATGGCCCAGCAATGTCCTTAAGTCTAAAATAGAGTTCTGAGGCCGACTCCCTATCATGCAGCTGCTGCAATCCATTTTGTTCCACAGCTAGTTGTACATAATCCTCAATGTCTGGATCACCACATGGAGAGGTAGTTTGACTTGACTCGGGAAACTCATTTAGTTCCCTGTTTTCAACAGGCAATCCGCAGTCCCTTGAACTAAACCTGCACATAAGAAAACTACAATTCAGCAAGAGAGGAAAAGTTGCTGTTGAAATTGGCTTCATATAGAAACGTGAAAGTAAACAAAGACAGACATCAAGCCAATAAATTACATTAGAAGGCTTGAATTTACCTACACATTGTCTAAATGTATTTCTGATATCTAATGCAATTTGTGCTATGAGACATTTTGTATTTCATAAGAATATACATTCTTAAATAAATTAAATATCTGTGAGGCAAGAAAAAGAGTTCATTTGGAATCCCCCTAGGTCCCAGGGGGATTCCAAATGGGCCTAGGACATGATGCAAGTCTGGAGGGTCGAATCCTTTGCTTGTTCCAGAGATCCACACATTGATCCAGGTCTTTCTGCAGAACATCCCTGAAGCAGAATCTCAGCGAACACTGGTGTTCATGGCTGCCAGTGAAGTGCCCAGCATCTCTGAGATCTCCGAACAAGTCCATCCAAAACTGAGCCCTAGGAATACAGAAATCAAAGCTGAGTATTTTACTCAAGGAGGAAACTATAATTGTACAACTTCAAACTACAAGTGCTACTTGAAAAACATTGGTGATACTTTTTAGCGAATATATATAGCTCACTCCACATTACAATCAAGCAGTTCAAACAAATATTTGCAGCTGAAGCAGCTGTTTTTGTACAGCTGAATGATGAAGCCATGCCAAAATTTGACTTTGAATAACATAATGTGCCTGTATATATGCCTACAATTTACACAGAACTGTACTGGAGTGTATTTTGGTGAAGGTGTTGTACATTTTGCATTAATTATTCATAAATGTATAGCCAATTATCCATGTATGTTTATTCCTGAAAAAGAACCACCATGACTCAATACGCTGATTACCTGTTGACGAACCATAGCTGTGACTTGACGAACCAGCAAAGTAGTCAGTGTGCTCATGACGGAGGGAGCATTGTATAGCTGCCATCGTGCCATTTTCTGTTCCAAAGTCAGTTCGTATTCTCATTGGGATCACACCGACACTCTGGACACAATTACTATAATTGTGAGCTATGACAGACGGGTTGTTATTGGTATTCCCACAAACAAGGCACATTATTCTTCTTGAAAAGCCATCTATACATCCTGACCGGGCTTTAGCTTGTCGTAGCCATCTACGTGCCATACGTAGTTTGGACCCTTGGAGTGATATGTGCGTCTCGCAAACCTCCGACGTCTTCTCAAATCCGTCCCTTGTGGATGCAGTTGTCGCAGCAATATCATCACCACATCACGTTTGACACGTAGTTTGTGCTTCTGTTGAAGTACCTGCCACATAGTCCGATCGCCCACAGTCGCCCGGGTCCTTGCAATTCTGAGAGAATGGCACCTCTCACTTCAGCTTGTGAGGAATATCCTTGTCTTCGAAACAAGTCTGCCTCTTTTAAATGCATCTTCAGTGTGCGAAAACTCATTGTGATTTGGTGATAGGTTGACAGTATGTCAAGTATCACGTCATATTCATGCCCTGCATCAAAATAACTTTTGATAAACTCGGGTAGCGAGGGTTTGTTGGCGACCATTCCTTTGAAAAAGTGTTTTCTTCCTGCTAAAAAAAATGGGTGCACTTCTGTCCAATCAGCGACGAGTTTGTCATTGGCAACGCGTCCGATCAATCTTTAGCCTCTGCTAAAGAGGTGTGAAGTACCGGCTTGTTCGTCCCGTCTTTTCCGGTAGAAGTTAATGTTGTTGTGACTCGTCTTGATGTCGTCGTGATTCGTTTTAATGTTGTTGTGATTCGTCTTAATTACGTTGTGATTTGTGGTAATGTTTTTGTGATTCGTCTTAATGTTGTTGTGATTCGTGTTAATGTCGTTGTGATTTGCACTTCTCGGCCACTGTACATATGTGTCAGATTTGATTCTTAATTGTATTTGAATGTCTTATATATCATATTATATGGGACACGGTGGCTCAGTTGGTTCAGCTAGAAAGTCCCGTGTTCGATTCCCCATGCGGGAGCCTTTCTGTGTGGACTTTGCATGTTCTCCCCGTGTTACCCAGGGAATTCCTCCTTCCATAAAAATCCCCTCTAAAAATATTGCGAAGCCGTCTCCTGACCACAGAAGGCGATATGAAGTTGGTCCCCTGGGCGCCGGAAAAAATGGCTGCCTTCTGCACCTTGCTGCCCCCGGAGGAAGGTCGAGCCAGGAAGGGTTACTGCAGACCCAATTTCAAAATTGCACATTTTGTAATGCACTTGATTTTTTACACTTTATCATAAATATGTTCATTTTGTGCAATTCTTATAAATACCCTCTGGAGAATGTGAACCGCTGTAAATGTGCTTGAGATAATTCATGCTTACTTTAAAAATGTTTATTTTATTTGATATCTTGAACATTTGTCTTTAACAATTTCCTGCCTGCTCTGATGCTGATTGTATTTTGATGCTTCAACACTGCACTTTTCCCCACTGTTGGAATGATAAGGAATGATTTTATACCATTTCATGTCTGTGCATTCATTGCACTTATGCTCTATTTCTGTCAGTTCATTCTATATTATGTCAGACTTTGAACATACTTGTGCAACTTAATAGAATAGAATAACATTTCATTTTGTATAAATATGATCTAAATTCAACCTACTTATATAAATGATGTATATTTGATACACTAATACAAATCAATTTAGGAATGTAAGTATATTTGAATTATATTTTTTCATACTTGTGTCATATAATACTTTAAATATGCAATGATGAAATATATTTTCAAATGAATATGATTCACATTCTATGTAATGATTTGTATAACATATGATTTTAACATTTTGATATTTTGGAGGGCAGGTACTGACCTTTAGGACCATAGGTTAAACCTGATCTATATACAAATCTAACCCTAAACTTTACCAAAACCTACAGTTCATTTTAACCCGACTTTTATCTTTACCTAAGCCTAAGCTAAACCTAACCCTCTGACACTTGATTGGGTTCCATTCTCACATCGTGCCTGACAGAATCACACACACAGGATAACACAGGAAATGGAAGCATTTCAAAATATAAGCATATGTTGGCCAAATTTGTCAATAGCTTCATGTATGAAACAGCGCAGCTTGTGAACAACGGGTGAAATCTGATGTGGCCGCAACCTCCGGAGCTGACAGATAGGTCCAATATGGACATGGAAAAACTTGCAGTTCACAGTGTGGCCACTAGAGTCTCAATCCCCATAGACTCCCATGTTAAAATGCTCAACTTTAGAGGTAAATGAAACATGTTTAAAGTCAGGTACAAACTACAGTTTTGGTCTCAATCCGTCACATTTTCCTTGATATAATTGAACAGGGGTGAATTATTTTCCTACTTAGTTCTATTTGATTGGAATTGTGTATATTTAAAGGTCGTGGCCTCTTGAGCGACACCTAGGCCGTCCTGGCACATTCCACGGATGTTGTGAAAGCACAATGGGCCCATCCCAGCTCTACCTGTGTGCTGCCTCTTTTCCCAAATTTGGATGAACCAGAAAGTCGGAGGAGTGATGAAATGGCAAGATGGCCTACGAGTGAACGACCCGCTATGAGCCTCATAAGCACTCTGCAGAAACCTATGGGTGATGTCACGAACGCTACGTCCATCTTTATATACAGTCTATGGTTCCAGTCAGTTCGTTTTACACAAACAGTCATACAAGGCAGTTTGGCGTCAATGTTACCTGACAAAGTCTAAAAAAGAAAATGCAGAAAAGTCATAAGTCAGACCAATGGGGGTCTTTCACTCCTGAGATCAGAGGTGGCGCTTGTATCGTAAGATGTATCGCACTTTTATCCACATTGTGCTAAAACCTGCCTGCCGCTGTAAGTCTGAGGAGACGGCAGTGGGCTGGCAGCATTGTGCAGAATGATTCTATCCTCTCAGTGTATGAAACACTTTGCTTGGCCTTTTAGATCAGATACATACATGGAGCTGTTTTGTAGAACATCTGAAGTCTCCATCGCATTAACTAACCCTGGTAAACGGGCTGATTTACAAAAGGACTTTTCTAGTCTTAACTACTCAAAGGGATGTATAGGTCACGCACACACAGGCAAACACATCTGCAGCAACTCGACGCCCACCCCTTCGTGCATCTCTCATTTCCTCCCTGCAAACATGGAATTTAATTTCAGCCTTTCCTTAGACTAATATGAAACATATTTCGGTCATATTGGCTGTTTTAAATAATGGTGTTTTGTTTTTTTACACCTGTAAATAAATCCACCTTCAGGTGTTACATTACACATAATTGTGTACATGCATTGTTAAAAAAATAGTTTTGTTTGAACTAAAATTGCATAATTTACTAAATGGAAATATTTCAGAACTGGGCTGATGCTATTGGAACATGTTTAAGAAAAACATTGTTAATTATTGTATTGAAAAGATTGTGAGGAGGAGTTTAGACCCTCTGATTCATAAAACACAATATTACAAATGATCACATTGTTTACAATAATGAGCTCATGACCTACATGTATGATGGCATCACACAATCCAAGATGACAGTGGAACACAGTGTATATGTACCAAACAGAAATGTAATGACAAATAACATCACCAGTGAGCCGCAACATGAGCCAGATCCAGCCACAATTATCATAGGACATGTACAGGTGAGATGCCACAAGGGGGCAGCAGAGGCCTTAACAGGACATCGGAGTTTTAGCTCAGAAATGTATTTGATTTGTTTATTGGGTTAAAGTTACAATTTCTGCCATTGAAAATTATGTCTGTTAGTATGCCATACGTTTATCTCTGTTTATCTATATAAGTATAATTTATATATGTATTTGACATCAGAGACGATAAAATATATGATTACAGTCACGGTTTCCATATATTGTACCCTATACTCCCTGGCTCACTTGAAATCCTGTGAACTCTGACTTGGCTTTCATTAGTTTGGTTTATTGAGTGTAATAAAACTGTATTGGGGTGGTGGCAGTGGCTCAGGGATTAGGGTAGTGGCCTTTGGTAGTGAAGGTCACAGGTTCAAATCCCACTTGGACCCTGCTGCAGTGTCACTAGCCCTGAAACTGATACCCCAATGTGTACTGGTAGAAAGACCCCCTGACCCAGATGACTGGATAAGCGGTTGAAGATGACATGACTGATAAGATTGTTTAACTCCCCTTAAATGATATGCGATTACAATGGATAGATACTCTGATAAAGTGAGATGGCAATGTAAACATACACGTGTAGGTCAGTGACTCCAGATGTGGAGAGGCACTTATCCATTTTGAATGGAAAATTATAATGAATAAAAAAAAATAGTTTGCTTTAAGAATTGCGAGCATCAAAAGTTAAAGTCAAAATATTTACAGTGATTAAAACAATGACACACTCAATTTTCTGGTTTGATAGACGAGATGTGTCTTCTTTGACACATAACAAAACCAAAAGAATGTTTCTTGTGTGAAAGTCAGAAAAAAATGATAGCTTTGCAGATATTTAGATGATTGCTTTTGGCATCATTCACTGGTTTAGCATTTTCAATTCCTGTATGATGAATCATTTTAAACTTTGATTTGATGTCCTGTAGTTTTTGAAGATTTTCGTGTGCACATATGGTACAGCTCAGACTCATTCTACAGCAGCTGTCTCCCCCTGCTTGTAATCCCCCGCCCTCTCTATGCCATCGCCCCGGCTTAAGCGGACTTCATTCCCTCGGCTGTAGTTGGACCATGAAACCAGAATGACGCAAATTCTTCGACTCTTTTTCCGAAACATTTTCTAGAATACCGCCTCATGTTGCCTCCAGGGGGGAATGCTGCTGTCACTGCCTATAAAGCACCACAGTGACCTATCAACCATAATTGCTGATTGAATTCACCACAGCACCACCCTTGCTATGTTTTCTTTTTTTCTTCATTTAATCCACCCCTGCAATTTCAGCTCTCCTACCGTGAACTCTCTCATTTAAAGGTTTTACATGTGTTTGCTAGAACAAGGATGAGGATGGACTTACATGGTGTTATTTCGGGAGAGCGCGCAGAATGCGTGGGACTAAGCTGTGCCACCCCGATGATTGTGTTGCAAAAGTCTGAGGGAGTTGAGCTGAGATTCCTGCAGAGTCTTCTGAGTAAATCACTGACTCGGTGTGAGAGCTGCTTTGTTTATAATCAGTGAAATCTCATGTTTTCACCAGCCACACTCTGAGCACAATGAGTGTTTACGCTGCATCTAGTCACATGTTGCATCCTCACTGTTGATCAACTGTTTCAATCTGCTTTCATACATGGATTGCACCAGAGGGCATTGTTGGGAGGGTCTGGGAGTTTCCCTGTTAAAAGGGTTTTTTACCCCCTGGTAGTTTTTCCTTAACCTTGCTGAGGATGTTACCTACTCTGTGAAGCCCTGTGAGACAAACTATGATTTGTAGATATGAATACAATTTGATTTGACCGTGGAGGTCAATGACCATAACAGAATAATCTGCATGCCGAGCAAAGTGAGCCTATAACATGTCATACGTTTTTTTAAATATATTTATTTTTTTGCTTAAAGGTGCAATGTGTAAGATGTCAGTTATTTTGATCACTTCTAAAAGTATTACATAACAATTACATATTAACATTTTCATGAATTCATAATCACTTACATGCGTTGTTTTTCCCCCCACTACCCTCAAATGAGCCCATGAGCTGGTCCTCTTTAAGGGGGTTGCCATGTTTTTACAGTATCCTAGAGTGGACATACTAAAGATGTTTTGAGTTTTAATGACAACTAAGAGCTACCATCGGCTCCCCTCCATCCTTGGGAGGGTGAGGTGATGGATACAACATTTAACTTCACCACTAGATGTCACCAAATCTTACACACTGCACCTTTTAAATGAGCCAGAATTAACATGAGGATTGGACATGTCTTTTTGAGTATTAGTGACAACTGACGACTACCACAGGTTCTTCTGCACAGTCATAAAGGTTAGGGTGAGGTGATGGATTCAACATGCAACTTCACCTCTAGATGTGAATCTCATACACTGCACCTTTAATGGGTGAAAGTGAGTCCCGGAGCCAGACCAGTTGAGAACCAATGTTGTAAATGAGCAGGTGAAGAGTCCCCTGCCACACGTCTGAAAAGACCTTTATTCTTATTCTCATCACCAGTGAAACAACAGACCATAATTTGAATGGACTTTAATGGGAGATGTTGAAAGCATACTTTACATGCATCCAAGTCACTGTGACAGTGAGCATGTCACCAACACTCAAACATCGCTTCTTTCTTCTTTCTTTCTTTTCTTTTTTTGTGCTTTCCCTGGCTGCCTGCAAACCCCTCCCTAATTCCATAGCACTGTCTGAGGTTTCCCTCGGATTTGCAACTGGCATGAGTCACAATAACCATTTAAAAAGCTGATCTCATTAACCAGAACTCCCGTCTGCATGTGTCTACACCTCAGCCAGAGCGCTATCCAAGTAGGGTCAAGCCTGTGAAATGCATGTCATGCTGCTCCCCTGCTGCATCTGGCTCCTGCTGCTACCCTGTCCATGTTTTACAGCACCCACTTCCACGCCAGGGACAACGGGCGCTGCCTCCGCACAACCACAGGTTGACTTGAAGCTGGCCACAGTAAGTGCATGATTGCATGGGCTGCATGACGAATGGATCTGCATGATCGGACTGCGTGTGATTTAATCTCGAACAATTCTCACATGTTAGAATTTCACCAAGAGGTGAACTGCATGGATCCGTAGTACCCAGGGCCGGCTCGAAGCAATGTGGCGCCCTAGGCGAGATTTTATATGGCGCCCCTCCCCCATATATGACACCCTTCCATCCGCAATTTACATCCGCTTACAAAAGAAATCCAATAGCATTGTTTTGACCATTGTCTTCAATTCATGATAACATCTGACTTAGTAATGGGAAGGTGAATCCTCTCGAGGCTCTGAAGCTTTCTTTCTAATTGTGCCGAAAAAGACTCAAAGCATTGAAGCTTCATTCCAGCTAAGAACAGGGACATCTGGTAGTCAATGGAAGTCATATCACCTCTCAAGAGCACGACTGAAGCAATATCACTGTTTCAATCCCGTGTCAACAATAAGAGTTCAGTTTGTTTGAATCTGCAGATGTATTTGTTCATTTATATACTAATTAATGATTACATCAACATTTCATATTCAAATGAATTCTAAAATGAATACATCTAGCCACTGCACCAGAAGAATGTCTAAGTTCTTTATGAAAGGGAATAAGACATTTGTCTAAATCAAACCATAATATACAGCCACTCTCTGAATTTTTTTTTCAATATCACTTCTTCAGGTGAATCTCAAACCAGTAATCTCTGAGGTATGAGGCAACTACTGTATCTATGGAGCTGAACGCCATCATCTATTCAGTTATGTGTTTTGGATCAGTCCAATCCAGGAAGAGCGACACAAGCACCGAAGCCTCGGGATCATTTGCCCATCACTACGATTTAAAATTACGAAGAAATACCCAAAAATCTGAAATACAATATAATCATATTTAAGGCTTCCGCACTGCACATTTAAAGGTGACATCTACTGGTAAAGTTGCATCTTGTATGTATCCATCATCTTACCCTCACCCTTCTGAGCATGCAGGTGAACCTATGGTCATGTTAATGTAATGCATGGGAAATGTTAGAGTGTAATTACTCCAGCAATGTTTTTTTCTACCAATAGAAGTCAGAAAATGGCTGGAATCGTACACACTGCACCTTTAAAATAATCTTGGAGTAGTTGCAGAGGATGCCCAGCATGGGGATTGCATTTTTGCTGTGTGCAAATCGGATGTGTCCTGGATCCATAGGACTACCTGCAGCAGTATTACAGCCTGCAGATTGAGGCCACGGTGCGGATGAAACGCAGCAGACCCACCTTCACCTCCAAGGTCAGAGACATGCAGATGTTCTTTGGACTCAATGTGACGGGCCGCCTGGACATGGACACCCTGGAGGTGATGAGGAGCCCTCGGTGTGGCGTCCCAGACATGGAGGAGTACAGTCACTTGCTGACGACACGATGGAACAAGAATGTCATCACCTACAGGTGTGTGGCCTTTTGATGATGATAAGAATTTGCATAGTTCGCGTCACTGAGGGAAAATGCCTGACCTCGACTCAACTTGGACAGAAATGAAAATGGAATCAAAGCGTCTGGCTGCTCTCGAAATATGTGGAGAAAACATTTTTGAAAGCAGGCAATTAAGCATTTGGCAGAAAGTGAAATTGACTCTGTCTCTGCAACATGATGGTTAATGGATTCTGGTTTATTCTGGGTTTGGGCATCGTGCCTTTGAAAGTTGTGATGGGATCGTTACTGTGCTAACTTCACAACGCGAGCATGAACTTTCGTAGGCTTTGTCTCAAACATCCAAATTCATGTCGTGGGGGTTGTACAAGAAATGTCATTTAAAAAACGCCTTATCATTCTCGATCGTTTCTTGATACTGACATATTTTGCTCTGTAGCATCAGCAGGTACACCAGGGATTTGCCCCGCAGCACTGTCGATGCTCTGGTTGAGTCGGCGTTCGGCGTGTGGGCCCGAGCCAGTGGCCTCACATTTGTCCGGCTGCACAGCCGCAGCGCTGACATCATGGTGGTGTTTGTTACCAATGGTGGGTTGAAATATGTTTATGTTTTGCTATGTCAGTTGTGAATGACAGTGTAATGGATGTGTGCATGGAGAGAACCTGAATTGTAATTAGACTGTCGCTGGCGAGAGCATCATCATCATGCTCACGGCCGCTGACCTCGACAGTCTCATTTAGACGAGGCGACCGAGGGCCTGTCATTTGGCAGAGTCGTGAAGGAAAATGTTTTTTGTCTGTGGTTCCTCTGTTTCATGTCCGGCCCGGTTCACGTCATGAAGCGCATGGTGACCTGTATCCATTCGATGGACCCAGAGGCACACTGGCTCATGCCTTCGGTCCGGGGCTGGGCGTGGGCGGCGACACGCACTTTGATGATGATGAGCACTGGACGGCGGGAGGAACAGGTGCAGAACTGCCGACACAACCATGCTGCTTAAAAAAAAAAAATGTATGTCCACTTTTACTTCTGTAAAAACATGGCGACCTCCATGGAGAGGACCCGCTCCTCATTTAAATATACATTCATGGGCAAAAAAGAATAATATATTCAGGTGATTCTGAAAACTTCAGTTTGTAATTGTCTTGTAATATGTTTTGACAAAAATAGCTGAAATCGTACACACTGCCCCTTTAGTGTGTAGATCACTCACAAGATCACATATCTTTATCCAATCATTACATTTAATTTTCATTAGTAAACTGATTCTTCAAGACTTAAAGCACTGTTATATAAAAAATAGACCTTTTTACAGTTCAATTGTATTGATTTCCCGTTTGCAGGCTTTAACCTGTTTGTGGTCGCAGCGCATGAATTTGGCCACGCTCTTGGCCTGAAGCACTCCAGAAACCCCGACTCACTAATGTACCCCAACTACAAATCCTCCCATCCCGCCAACCTCTTATCCAGGGAGGATGTAGAGAACATCAATGCACTTTACGGTAAGAACTCCGAATGTCCTTTGATTTCCAGCTGTGCATTTCGCTCTGTATTTCCTCTGAGGTGGAACCTGGTACATAAGAGTGTGATTTCTGTGCATTAGGAAAAGCGCGAGGTCGTCCAGGTAACTTCCCGAGGTACGACTGGAACTCTCAGTATAACCAGTGGGTGTCAGGATCTCTGTTCCCGCGACTCCTGCAGAACAGATGCGCACAGGATCTGACCTTTGATGCCGTGTCCACCCTCAGGGATGCCACCTTCTTTTTTAGAGGAAGGTATGAGAGTTTAACAATTGATAGAAAACAATCATTTTAATCTTAGGCTATGTGTTTTCTCTTTGAAAAAGAATTGCAACGTAATCAAATGACCAAGTCTTCCCCAAAAAGGTATCTGTGGATAAAGCACAATGAACAGTACGACATCAAAGAGGGGCCCATCAGCAATTTCATGCCTAAGATTGAGACCAGCATTGATGCAGCCTTCTGGGTCCCTCGCAGATCCACTGCCTACCTTATTCACAGTAACACAGTTATTTCTTTTTATTATGAATAAATAAATAAATACCAATTTGTTGACGAAGAATTGTAATATTTCCACAGAGTCCATGTTCTGGACAGTGAAAGGCTCTCTGGTGAAAGGGAAACCCAGGCCCCTCAGCCACTTTGGATTCCCAGAGTGGGTGCAGGATGTGGATGCGGCCGTGCATGTGGTGAAAACTGGACGCACGCTCTTCTTCATGCATGATATCTATTGGAGGTAATCCAACAACTGAACAACACCACTGGATAGTTTGTTTTGGACTCATGTTGCCAATGCAATGTATCGGTTAGTGTATTTGATTTGATCACCATCCAGGGACCTGAGGATAGAGTTATTTAGGTTTATTTCAGAATTTGCTTGAGAAGTTTGAATAGCTATTCGTCTTTATGCTGTGCCCTGCCAATATGCCAATATGACAGTGTCACCTGTGCAATTGGCCCCAGCCAATGCTTATCATTTGTTTGCATAGTGAATTTGAGCTAAGCGTCTAACATGTGTGACTGACCTAATGGAACCAGCAGGACTGGTTCAGTGGATCCCAAACCTCCTCCAAGGTCAAATACTCAACACTCACATATCAGACAACTCCATCTGTTGATCTCTTTGTGAAAAAAAACATCCTTTTCCTTTATCGACAGTATAAACAGTTATAACAGTTTTAAAATTGCATAGAGTCTTTTGAATATGAATGTTTCTAATTGAGTGCCACATGATAATGACAGTTTACCCACGGTTCCTGTGAGTTGGACCTCACAAGGAGACCTCATGCTTCAGTCTGACGTCCGAGGTGATCAGACATAGCCCCACAAAATGTTGTGTCTTGGTGTTTGTAGAAGAAGCAAATGCTCATGAGTCACAGTTTCCTTCTTTCTTCTTTATTTTCAGTTACAATGAAAACCGAAGGGTCATGGACTTTGGTTACCCGAAGTACATCAGCGAGGGTTTCCCAGGACTCAACTCCACAATAAATGCTGCTGTTCATAAGGAGGGTGAGGAAACGTTTCCCTTTGTTTCCCTGTCAGATGTAAATGTGCAGCTGATGCAGAGGAGAGTGTGTTTGCACAGTAGAACTTCAATATAAGAAAATAGAAAAAAATTCAGCATGAGGACTGAAAATAGTTTAAGAGGCTGCAAAGTGCAGTAATGTTCACCTTGCAGTGTATTTCTGTCCACACCCTCGGGGGCTGCTGTGAGTGCCGCAGGAATGCTAATGTACATGCCACATAGTTTTTATTGACGGTTTCATTCCCTTAAAGGTGCAGTGTGTGAGATTTTGGTCATTTTTTTCAATTCTACTGTTAGAAAAAAACCGATTACAAAACAATGACATCCTGACATTTTGCCTAAATGTATTTTTGTTCCCACTACCTTTAAATGAGCCCATTCATATATATTTACATGAGGAGCAGGTCCTCTCTACGGGGGTCTCCATGTTTTTACAGTAACCAAAGTATACCATAGAATCACACGCATGCTCGGAAGGGTCAAGGTGAGGTGATGGATGTAACATGCAACTTCACCTCTAGATGTCACCAAATCTCAGAAACTGCACCTTTAAATCATTTAAACTGTATAACTTAATCCTTCAATCCTTGAAGGATTTCAATCCGTCAATCCTTCACAACAAAGTGAAGATAAACATCTGCATTATGATGACCAGTCATTCATGGCAGCAACATGAGATGACTTTGTTTTCCTCTTGATTATTATTGTTATCATCATTCTATTTTTTTTTATATCTTCATCAAGGTTTCATCCACTTCTTCTTTGGACCACAAGTCTACAAATATGACTACACCCAGAAACGTGTTGTCGGAGTTGAGAAAGCAAATTCCTGGCTCAGCTGTTGAAATAGGAAAACTGTGATTCCACAAACCGCACCTCGAGGACATTCTTTGAAAAATCTTAATTTCTAAATGAAAACACATCAACTTGGAAAAGTTGTGGGAAAAAATAAAGAAGAGCAATTGAATCCCCTGACACATATGTGTGGTTTTTGCATGTGCGCTCGGCTTTGACATTTCTTCTTCTTCTTTCTAAAGTTACTAATAAACACACGGCTTCCATACCACACATCCCTGCAGACACATAGCTTTCATCATCACATATACGGAGCCCAGACATGGTATGTAGACGTTTCATTGGGGGTTTTTGAACCACAGAAACCTCAAAGAAAATTGGGGCAGGTAGATCCAGCTGGAACCACCAGGACCGTGCACGTTCAGGCCCCTGGGGGAAATGCTGCCATATAAAAAAAAAAAGTCAAGCCTGCCAGAAGGTGCATTTTAAAATATGGAGCCACTCCGGTTGTGGATCTTTGTTTCGGGCTTTCTGATGTTGATGGAATCCTCGTGGACCCGGGTTATCGATCCAGATCAGAGGCTCAGGCCAGAGGATGAGGAGCTGGCTGAGGTTTGTCGAATAGTTTCTATAGAAACGATGTGTGCAGGCAGTGTAATGTGTGCTACTTTGATACTGTGCCTGTTTTTGTGATGATTGACTAGGATTTGATTTTCTGCCACTGATGAAGGCTAGAATAGAATTGTACAGTTGTTAGATTAAAATAAGATTAACTCCTCTTTTCAGTCTGAGACTTAACTGTCTGACATCTATTCTAAGTCGTGTGTTTTAGTCAGTGTGCAGATTATCGACCTCAACACATGAAGACACTCACACATGGGCTGACTGGCTGTAGCCTACTTGCAATAACCCATGTTTGGAAGTGATATGCATTTATTGAAAAAAAACAACAACAATGAAATAACTGAATCTTTATTTTGATGGATCAGGGGAAAGCATGTTGATGTTGACCAAAGTCAAACTTATCGGCATCTACTAAAATGAAAAATATGAAAAAATATTTCCAAGTTGTTTCTCAAAGCAGTGCAGTTTGTAAGATTTTGGTCATTTTTGTCACTTCTAAAAACAATGGTATACTGTCATTTCCATTAGTTTATAATTACCTAAATGTATCATTAATTTGCATTTCCCTTAAATGAACCCACTGATGTATTTGTACATGAGGAGCGGGTCCTCTACACGAGGGCCACCATGTTATTACAATGGCCCAGAGTGGACGCACTGTGTTTTGAGTTTGAATGACAACTGAGGTCTACCACATGCTCAGAAGGATGAGGATGAGGTGTTGGATACAACATGCAACTTCACCTCTAGATGTCACCAAATCTTAGACACTGCACCTTTAACAGAAAATTATAAATACATAGTTGACCAGAATAAATAGTCATTTCGAAAACTGTACTCAGGATTACCTCCGGAGGTTTTACAACCTGAACGGGAGAAGCACAGACACGGTGCGAGTGAGACGGACTCGATCTGCGTCGGCCATGGAGGAGAAAGTTAGAGAGATGCAGCACTTCTTTGGTCTGAGGGAGACTGGACGTCTGGACCCTCAAACCCTAGAACTGATGAAGGAGCCCAGGTGTAGTGTTCCAGACGTGGACAACTACAGCTTCTACCCCAACAGGCCAAAGTGGAGGGACCACACCATCACATACACGTGAGAATGTTTTGTTGACTCAGAGGCACAGCCATTCAGTCTTTACTCTTATATTTGATTAATATAATGAATATCACCTCTTAAAGATGCAGTGTGTAACATTTGGTGACATCTAGCGGTGAAGTTACCTATGGTGGACCTCAGTTGTCATTAAAACCTATTACCATTACTAAGTCCACTCTAGGCTCCTGTAAAAACATGGCCCTCCCCATAGAGAGGAAATTTACCAAGATCTTACACACTGCACCTTTAATGCTGAGCCACGAACCAGTTGAAGGAAAATTTACATGGCGGGTAAAATGGAAGGGCATCATCGCCACCTACTGTCAAGGAGTGTGAATAGACAGCACACTCAAAAATAAAAGCACAGTTTCTTTCTTAACCTTTATTCTCCCAGTTAAAGGCCACTGAAAACTTCTGGATTGCAACCCACCAGTTGAGAATTACTTAAGATTTACATTCACTTGGACTTTGATGTTGGTGCTTAAGGGTGGAAAGCTCAAGATGAGTGGACAGAGACATAATCACTGCATCCTGTTTCTGTCCTCTGTGTTCAGGATCGCTAAATACACTCCGGACATGAAAAGAGAGGATGTGGAAAAGTCCTTCCAGTCGGCGTTGAAGATGTGGAGCGATGCAGCACCACTGAGGTTCATCAGAGTCAATCACGGCAAAGCTGATATCCTCCTTTCCTTCGCCCGGAAAAGTTAACTTGCAGAACACTTCTCAAACTCTCAGGAGAGAGAGAAAGAGAGAGAGAGAGGAGGGGGGGATGTGACTCTGTCGTTCTCTCCTCTGTAGGTCACGGAGACTTCTTCCCCTTCGACGGGCCCCAGGGTGTGCTGGCTCACGCCTTCCAGCCTGGAGAGAGGATCGGAGGAGACGTGCACTTTGACGAGGATGAAACGTGGACGGCAGGAAGGCAAGGTTTGTCAGTCAGACCCTGTTTATGATTCTGTGAGCAGTGAAATAAGCCTGTGTTTCAAACATTATTATGTACAATGTGGAAAAAAAAAAGATTCCAAGGAAATATTTATTCCAGCACTTTGCATAACCCTACAATATAATAGACTGTAATGTAATGTAATGTAATGTAACATGACATAACACAATACAATACAATAATATTCTTGTGAATCACCTGTGAAAATATGTCTGCAAATGAAACTGATGCTTTGTAAAAATGTGGACACCTGAGCCTGGTTGTATTTATTAATGCTATGCAAACTAAATCTTTGAATGCCTTTACAAAATGTGTTTGAATTCCTCATGAATGAATACATATACATTTGTACGACAGCAAAAAAAATAGAAAGAAAAAAACACTACCATATCCTAAACAATTGATTTTTCTGCATAGAGAACGCGTTTATTTAACATTCACTCTCAGGTCACATGACCTGTTTGCAACAGACATGGTCTTTTTTTAGGCTCTGTCCTAATTGGAATTAATGGGAGCACTGAACCTGATTGGATATGCTTGTATTTACTTTGTCGTCCATAATGTCCAACACCATGAGGATGAGGATGTTCAGGGTCAGAGGTCAATAAACGTATCACCTAAGGAAATATTGTCTCCCTCTGTTGAACGCATGAATCTTTTTGAATTTGGCAGAAACACTCTCTTAATCTGGAGGATCCACTGCGTAGATTCTGAAGGTCAAAGGTCAAGGTTTACAGTGGGCTCTCATGTTGATTGAGTTCCACTTGGACTCCCAGATGACCTCATTAGATCTCTGTGTGAAAACACTGCGGTTGCATGTGTTGACCATCTTGTCAGCCATTTCCCAGCAGGTGTAACGGGACGGTGAAAAGCACCTGGCATGTCGCCACCCGTGAGGACGTGGCTGGTGCAGGTGAAGCTGCTGCAGCCCACAAACAGGCAGCGCTGTGGCAACAGTCTGGTGTAATCCATGTGCTAATTACCTCTTTAAGGGGACTAATGTGAACTTGTTGCCCCGTGCTCCAGGTTACAGCCTGTTCGCTGTCGCAGCTCATGAACTCGGCCACTCGCTGGGCCTAACTCACTCCAGGGACCCTGGCGCTGTCATGTACCCCAATTACAGGCATGGCAGCAGCACACAGTACTCGCTGTCCAAAGACGACGAGCTCGGCATCCAATCTCTGTATGGTGAGAGGAGTATTATTTATTCAAGAGGTGAATTATTTAGAATTTTACTTCTCAGGTTATAAAACATTTTCTGTTATTCTCTCTCAGGCAAACCCACTAAAACCTTCCCAGTTCCCAGAAAGTGTGACCCCAACTTTTCTTTCGATGCAGCCACTCTGATAGGGAGCAACATTGTTTTCTTTAAAAACAGGTACGGTTTGGTTTCATCTTGCACTTTAAAGGTGCTGTGTGTACGAATTTCGGTCATTTTTGCCACTTCGAAAAATATTACAAAACAATTACATACTGACGTCTTCAGGAATTTAAAAGTACCTCAATGTATTTTTTTCCATTACCCTTAAAGGTGCAGTGTGTAAGATTTGGTGACAATCTATGGTAACCCTTAGATGACATTAAAGCTCAAAAGGTACGTCCACTCTGGGCCATTACAAAAAAATGGCGGCCTCCATAGGGTGGACCCACTCCTGGTGTAAATATACATTAAAGGGCTCATATTAGGGTTATGTAAAAAGTAAGTCATACATTGGGGTGATTATGCATTTGTAAAAATATTTGTGCAATTGATTTATAATTCTATTTCTATAGATATAAGTGACAAAAAATTACCAAAATCTTAAACAGTGCACCTTTATGAGCCTATTAATGTTTATTAAATGAGGAGGGGTCCACTCTACAGGGTTGCCATCTTTTTACAGTAGCCCAGAGTGGATATACTAAGACTCTATTAAGTCTACCATAGGTTCTCCTGCATGGTCAGAAGGATGAGGGGGATGTTATGGATCCAACATGCAATGTTACCTCTAGATGTCCCCAAATCGTACACACTGCACCTTTAATGTTGTCAGACCCTAGCTGGAACTTCCTGTTTCACTGCAGGTACATGTGGATGAGGACCACACGGATGACATATTGGAATCGCCTGAGCGAGGGCCACAGCAGCACATATCTGCCAAGCATTAACTCTCACGTGGATGCCGCCTATGACATCCCTGCCCAAGGCGTGGCCTACATATTCACTGGTAATGTGCACTCTGCAAAAGCAGCACTTAGGCCGTGTCAGCATGACAAGGCTGGATTTACAGGGGAGCAACGATGCTGCGTCCAAATGACAGCCTTGTGCAACTTAAGCGTTGTAGTCCATGCAACGGGCCGCTTCGAGTTTGGTGTTTTTCATAGCATCACAGGACGCAGTGACATGGCTATGTTTTTTCCAGGTCATAAGTACTGGGCGGCTCAGCGGCTTAGGATGAAGAGTCGCTCCGGCTCCATCTCCGAGTTCGGCTTCCCCAGCAGAGTCGGGCAGGTTGACGCTGCCGTGCACATCAGTGAATATGGGAAGACGGTTTTCTTCACAGGGGAGTTTTACTACAGGTAAAGTTTGTACATGCCAAAACCTCTCACAGTAAAAAAGGTACGAGTTTTTTTCTAAATTCGATTAAAGTGTGTGGTCTATCAGTGTAAGAGCAGGGCAGATGGGAGCTATTTGAGGGCAAGAACAGCCACAGCTTCTCAAACTGAAAAATCCCACTCTGTTGTACAAACAGTGAAACATATTTATTCATTATCAACATAAGATGAGCTACAATCATTTTTAAAAGTGAAAAAAAAAGAAAAAAGAGAATTAATTTATATATATTTGAGAGTAAGATTTACCAGTGATAGTACTACTGCACCTACTTATATTTATAACAGTGATACAGTAGTAATAGCAGCATCAGTGGAATGATAATAATAATAATAATGATAATAATAATAATAATAATAATAATAATAATAATAATAATAATAATAATAATAATAATAATAATAATAATAATAATAAGTATCAAGTAGTAATCTAGTACAAACTCAGTAAAAATAATGAATCTGATTAAAGTCAATGCAGTAGCAGTATGTCTGCATTTCTGGGGCCCAAGCAGTAAATATCTTGCAAAAATGTAATCCTTGAGATGTCCATGGTATAAGCGGATCAGCTGACAGTCAGACCAAGAAACACTATAAACAAACAATATGTGAATGACTGAAAGTGACTTGAAATTATTCATCCTCAGGTACGATGAACAGAAGAAGCAGATGGACCCCGGATTCCCCCGACCCATCCAAACAGACTGGCCTGGAATCCCAAGGAGGGTGGATGCTGCCTTCAAGTTGCATGGTAAAACAAACAAACACAGTGCGGTCATGAACTCTATAATGTAGACCTGGGCAGCTGAATGCCAATGTAGCCCAGCTGAAATAGAAGCTGTAATTTCTTGTTTTTAGCGTGTTTAGGTGGCAGGCGGGTGGGGTTTACCGCACTCTCCCGCTCTTTCATACAGCAAACACAGTTATAGAACAATGTGTCAGTGAAGCAGAACTTCTGTGTTTACAGCCGCAGGGATAACACACACTTATCGTATGACAGGACATAAAGAAAGCTGCAGTCTCTCTTCACTCACGAGATGTGAAACGGTTCTTCTCTGGGTTTTGTGTTGACAGGCAGCGTCTTCCTCCTCAGCGGGATGAAGTCGTACCAGTTTGACTTCAAGAGAAACAAGGTGGTTAAAGTCATCCCGGCTAATTCTTGGCTTGGATGCTGAAACAGCGATGTTGGAACTGGTTATCATATCATAGAGCATTTAACTGTGATGTCACTTTTTGCCATGTGTGTATCTGTGTGGAGATTTTTTTTTCATACACGTCACACCCCTCTGGGGCATAAAGGCACTGTACATCCTATGTGTGCATATGTGCAGGATTGAGGATTGAAAGTCAAATATACGATGGGAAAGGAAATAAATTACCATTTTATGTGAAATGCCTCCCTTTTTAAGCTGTTTTAAAAACCAGAACATTCACCATGTCACTCAGTTTCTTTTATCAGCCTGTGATTATGATACGAGAGCATGGATGTATGAACAAACAGGATACAGCACCTCTCTTCAGACTTGCAGCAATTTTACCTAGTGGTCACACATGGTACTGCAACAAAAAAGGCCTATGCATGTAGCCCTAGAAGCATTTTGTTTCATGTGTTGCTATGGCAGCCACTTGTTCTCATAGCCCTAATGCATTATGGGAGTGACTTGTGCTACTGTGTATTCTCTTTTATAAAATATTTTGTATAGACTTTATTGTTTGAGTAATTTGAGTATTTTTTGTATGTTGTGAAACAATTTTTCTTTTCCGTGTATACTATGAATTTTTTTGAGTAAATTTTAAATGTTAGTATGCTTAAGAAATGAGTGTGTCGGTTTGTTGACAATACTGTAAATCTGACCATGTAAAACTTAATGTGTCTAAGTGAACTCAAATAAAATCTACGTTTTTTTATTAGGTTCTAAAAATGTATTTTTACATTGAACTTTGTGGTAGTGGTAATGTAATAATGTGCTCTAATTTCCCAATAGCCATTTTCCATTTTTTTTTTATTATTTGTTTTCAGAAAAAAAACAACCATAAACAAAATGCATTTTACATTTAAAAAAAAATTGAACAATCAATTCTGAAACCATCCGTTAGAAGTGAATTTGGCCTATTACCATCTAAGACACTGGTTTCTGAGTCCAAAAACAATATAAACACATAATAATAAATATTGCAAACACTTAAAATCATAGAATTAAAGAAAAGTGTTTTGTTTGTGTAAGCGTTGCACATAATAAGATGTTCTAATCTGAATCAGCGTTGTTTAAATATAGTGGATTAAAAAATAAGATATTAACCATGGAACATAAAAGAATCACAAGTTAAAGTCCCTGAACATTATAACATAATTAGTTAATAAAGTGAACTTCATGATATAAACAGATGCATAAATAGGAACTAGAACATGACAGTTATTGTGTCTAACTGCCCCTGAAACTGGTTTAAATCAACTCTGGCAGCACCAGCACCCACACATAACAGGGAGCTCTGCAGCCTTAGAGCCCATGCATCAGTGCTGACCTCATTGTTTGGAGGTCAAAGTGTGTACAACATTGGGTAACTGTGTACAGATCGCTGGTGTTTACCCATCAAACTGAACTGTGGTCTGTGTACAAGTGAGGGACTGGGGGGGCCGAACAAAACAGAAAACGCTGGAATAGTTGAGGTTTACTTGACAGACAGATCATTTGCTGCAGTGAAGGAAACACTCATCTGCACTTTGACCCTTGCAGATGTCTGCATGTGATATGTTTGCATCGATCGACAACCTGCATCTTTGCATTTATCTGACAAATGATGCAAAAGTATCATAAGACAACAATCAAGTTGGATCCATATATCCAGATTACAACATGATGTAAGAGCCTCAAAGATGTTTCGATACACTGAAGTTATACACCTGTAAACATGCGAAATTCACTAGAGTTCATGAGCAATGTAGCTTTGGACTTTTATTTTGAGACAATCATATGCCTTTCAGCTCACGTGGGCCAGATTAAATGATGTTTAGCCCCGCCCCCCGCCCCCACCCCACCCGATCTTGCTACAGGGACTTATCTAAACATATCCTGGAATGCTCTTCTTCAGCTTTCATCAGAGTCAAACTCACCTTGCACTGTGCATGCTGCTACTATAAGAGTCGAACAGAGGGAGAGCTAGGAGGGAACCCTCTTTTACAAGATGTCCCCAGCTCATTATGGGATTGTGCTACTGGCCTGTTTGACGCTTTGTGGAGCTGCACCGACTGTGGCACCCACGGTTTCACCCACGGTTTCACCAGAGGATCAGGACATGGCTCAGGTAGCTCAAAGCAGCGCATTTACTCACACATGTGTCCGCCTCATTGTGACGATTACTACACTGAAATCCAGCTTCCTCTTGCAGGGTTACCTCTCTCTGTTTTACGGCGATGTCGGAACCAGCAACTCCACAGTGCGAAGCCTCGACACCAATGACACCTTCAGCGAGGACCTGGAGACCATGCAGGCTTTCTTTGGCCTGCAGGTGATGATGAATTTAAAGTTTTATTTTTCAATCACAAGTAAGAAAAGCTGATGTGCGAGGATGTTAGATATAAGGCAGAATGATATAGTCATGTCCACGCGTTGGGTGCTCCATGAATGCAGTGGCTGGATCTCATGCTGTGCTTCATGTGAGGATAGATGGGGATCATACCACCACGTTCACGATACCACTTTTATTGATATGAGAAAATGTCATTTTGTACTTTCTGAATACTTCAGTACAGAGGATGTATTGAATAATTCCAATGACATTTTGTACTTAAAATGAAAGAGCTATTTGGGAACTGACTCTTCTTGGTGAGCTGAACCAAAGGAACTGGCACAATAAAATGAAGTGTAATTCCCATCACTACGCTGAACAGGGAACCGCGCAGAGACAAAAAAAAGTTTAAATTCATAAAGAATAATTTCAAAACAATAGGTAATTTTAAAACAACCATTCGAGTAGAATAATGTTGATGAAAAGAAATGAGATTTACTTAAATCCAAACAATATTTTGAAAATAATGCAGATGATTAAAAGTATTTTTTGAAGAATTGAATTTTCAATCAGGATTTACATCCTGCTCCACCGAGCATTAAGATCATGCAGGTGGTTCCAACTCTCTTTTATCCAGGGTGACATTAGCAGACTACTCCTGAAAATGAATGAATGAATGAATGAAATGAAAATGATTTAAATTAATACTGTGGATCTGAGGTAGCCAGTGGAGAGTTTGAAGAAAAAGGCATGATGCAGGTCGTCTTCTATCAGGACTAACAGGTGAGGTGGCCGTGACCTCTGACCCCTACAGGTGACAGGCACCTTGAATAAAGAGACAGTAGAGGTGATGAAAGCACCCAGGTGTGGCGTGTCTGACATCAGCAGGTATGCTCACTTCCATGGGAAACCCAGATGGAAAAAAAGACTGATAACATACAGGTGAAATTGAAGACAAAGTACAAGTACAAACACAACCATGTGGTAGGATCATAATTACGAGGATGACCTCTTCTGAAACAGGATCACCAGGTACTCTCCGGATCTGTCACAGAGGCAGGTGGACACCACCTTAGCTCAGGCCTTCAGAGTCTACAGTGACGTCATCCCGCTGGACTTCAAACAGATCTACAGCGGCAACGCCGACATCATGATCCTCTTCAAGGGCGGATGTGAGTGTGGATGAAGTTGGACTCGGTTGATTGAGAGTTGATGGTTCACCTGTTCTTCTTGATGCTAATGCAGATCATGGGGACTTTTACCCTTTCGATGGACAGGGTGGAGTTCTGGCTCATGCCAACTCTCCTGGAGAAGGCCAGGGGGGAGACACACATTTTGACGATGATGAAACCTGGACTCTCACCCGGAGAGGTAAACATAGCAAGCACGCACATTTTTGCAGACACATTTTCCAAAATAACAATACTCATTGCATTCAAGGTACAGTGTGTACGATTTGGTGACCTCTAGAGGTGAAATTACATGTTGTATTCACCACCTCACCCTCACCCTTCTGAACATGCAGGAGAACCTATGGTAGAGTCCAGTTGTTATCAAAGCTCAACAAAAATTTAGCACATCCACTTGTACTACTGTAAAAACATGGCGGCCCCCATAGAGCCCTCCTCATGTGAATATACATTAATGGTTTCATTTAAGAGTAATGGAAAAAGAATAAAACATTTACATGATTATTAACTCATGAAAATGACAGTATGTCATTGTTTTGTAATATTTGTTTGAAGAGACGAAAATGACCAAACTTGTGAACACTGCACCTTTTAAAATTTTTTTGCAGCATGTAATAGAAATCCAATGTGTTTATGTTTGATTATCACCTATTTCCTTCATATCAATGTTCTCAGGTGTGAATCTGCTGTTGGTGGCGGCTCATGAGTTTGGCCACGCCCTCGGCCTGGATCACTCCAGGGACAGACGTGCGCTGATGTTCCCCACGTATCAGTATGTCAACACAGACGGCTACAGGTTACCAGATGATGACAGGCGCGGGGTTCAAGCCCTCTATGGTGAGATGCCAAAAACAAAACTGTTTGAACTTTGTATGAAAGGTGACATAAAAACAAGAAATACCCCATGACCCCGATCAGTGAATAAGTGGTTGAATATGACATATTCAGATATTTTTTACATATTTTTTAGAGAGCTTTGGTAATGAAACGTATCTGCAAACTGATTCAAATTTTCATTTTTTCAATGCGACCTCCTTCCCTCCCCCTCTTCCTAGACCCCGCCCCTGACATCTCCTATTCCTGGCTGACAAATATAGTAAAAAAGGGAAAAATAAAACAACGCACATATTAAAAGAAAAAGAAAAAACAATAACAAATAAATACATTCAAAGTAAATAAATCTGACTCCTTGGGTGGCGTATCTAATGAAGCTGTGATGGACAAAGATATGAGGGTAATTTAAAAAGATCAGTTTATTTGTTTTATATTTTGTTTTGGCTTGTATAGATAAATGACACGTCCACATCTTACTTACAAGACCTTTAGGACCCTGGAATAAACATTCTAAAAATGCTTTTTGTTTCACCTTTAATTTTTACTTCGCCATCTCCCAGGAAGCCGGACATCAACACCCACAACCCCAAAACCACCTCCTCCCCCTAAGCCTGAACCAGAACCAGAACCGGAGGACCCAACAGAGAAACCCGACCCTCTGCCCAACCCCCGAGACGACCAGTGCAACCGCAACCTGGTCTTTGATGCAGCCACCTCCGTGAGAGGAGACCTCTTCTTCTTTAAAAACGGGTATATTCTGAAAGTATTATGATCTGCATGTTTATATAGAACATGCCACTGTACTTTAATATTTCATATCTTTAACCAGATATTACTGGAGAAAGGGGGCATCTATCAATGGAATCCGTTTCACTAAAGTGGCAACAAAATGGCCGGGGATCAACCATGTGGATGCTGCATTTGAACTCACACACAGGGATGTGTTTTATCTGTTTGAAGGTGAGTTGTGAAGCGTTTTGTTTACTGTACATATCAGAGGTGTCAAACCTGTTGTAGTTCAGGGGCCACATTAACCTATGAACAACAACTTCGAAGTTTTCCCCTGGTGCAAAAAAGTACAAGTACATTCTATGTTCACATTTAATGAGCGAGTGGCACAGACTCCACCTAGTGTCTCGGCATAGTACATGCAGGCCAACATCTCTACATCTCCTCTGTAATTTTTACACTTTGCAAATTTATCCTGTGGGCCGTATTGGACCCTCTGGTGGGCCGGTTCTGGCCCACGGGCCGCATGTTTGAAACCCCTGGTGTACATTGATTAATGTCATTCAAATAGCTGCACAGTAACAGCACATGACATGATCAACTTTAACTCTTTGTGTCCAGATAATCAGTACTGGGCCATCAGGTCCTATCAAAAGACAATACTGCCCGGTTATCCAAAGCCTATCACCAACCTGGGCCTCCCCTCCTCTGTCCGCAAAGTGGATGCAGCCGTTTATGTGCCGACTACAAGAAAGACACTCATATTTGTGAAAAGACAGTACTGGAGGTGAGAGATAACAGGGTTACTTGATTGATGATATATCCTGATTCACTAAGAATTGATATGCACGTCTCCAACATAATTTGTCTCTTGCAGCTACGATGACAGTAGAAATCAGATGGACCCTGGATACCCGCGATCAATCACATGGGATTTCCCCGGCATCGGTTCTAAAGTAGATGCAGCCTTTGAGAATTTTGGTGAGAAATATTCAGTCGCATTTTAACATGTGTCAGTAGCACTCAATGGAGCACACACCTCTGCCCATAGACCCCATATATTCAGTAAGCTTGCACCCTCATAATGTATTACTCATTATTCAATTATTTAACGGTGATTGTCAAAAACTTCAATCTCACAATGCCACAAAATGTAATGTATATAAATATATGTATATATGTATGTATATATTCAACAATCATGAAAACATCATTATGACAACACCTCCCATTTAAGTCTTACATGCTTCACCACAACCACTTTGCTATTATATTTATCATTTGACGGGGCAGATATGCAATACAGTAAACTAATGATTCTATTTATTTACTATAACTTCAGCTTGACATTATATGTGACCCCCCCCCCCCCACACACCAACCGCTCCCCCCACAGGTTATCTGTATTTCTCCAGTGGAGCCCGACAGAGCGAGTATTACCTGCCGTACAAGAGAGTGATGCGTGTGCTGCTGAACTACGGCTGGCTCAACTGCTACTGACGGACCACAGACTGTGTGTTCCTGTTGTCAGCATTAGCATCAGGAATAATAAGTATGTTTATGTTGTTTATGTTTTAGATTACGATGATGTAAACAGCTCTAAGAGTCACACGCTATTCTACCTGATTGTTGACATTTTTCAAATCAATCCAGCTGGGGTCAAAGGTCGCTGATTGATTCTCTGGACAATCATTGACCTGCTTTATCTTCTCCTGCTTCAGTCTGTTTTTGTGTTTTCATGTTTAAGCTTGAGGAAAGTTTCCAAAAATGGGTGTTGATAGTGACGACTGTTGTACAAGTGATGTGCGTTTGGCTTTCTAAATGTTGCTCTCAAAATCGTCTACAAAAACAGAGTAATCATGACAATAAAGGTATTTGATAGCCACCCATGGCTGCCGCTGCTCTCAATACATAGTCTCACCTCATCTGGCCTTTGAGAATGAGGGTGGACTTGTTATTTCACATTTTAATGGCCTTTATAGGTGCAGTGTGTAAATTATTTTTTTTTCCATTTTTGTCACTTCTAAAAATATTTCATGAATTTATAATCACCAAAATCTACAATTTATTCTGTTACCCTTAAATAAGAGCATCAATGTATATTTACATGAGAAGCGGATCCTCTCTATGGGGACCGCCATGTTTTTACAGTAGCCCAGAGTGGACATGCTAAACATGTCATGTCATGTCATCTTCTACAGCTTATCCAGTGTTCTGGGTTGTGGGGTATTTCTACCAGTACGCATAGGGCCTTTTTTCAGGGTATCAGTGTCAGGGCCAGTGACACTGCAGCAGCCGCCCTCATACTTAACATCTTCGGAGTTTTAATGACAACTGAAGTCGACCATAGGTTCTCTTGCATGCTCAAGGATGAGGGTGAGGTGATTGATACAACATACAACTTCACCACTAGATGTCACCACATCTTGTACACTCCACTTATAAGAATAATGTAGGCAAATAGGTGATACGTGATTGATAAGTCTTGGAAGTTACAAATAAATGTGCATTCATGTCAAATTTCTGTAATTTCACTCTCACTCCAGTCCTGCTAAGGCCACTGCAGCTTGTGTGATGTTTTGATTTGAGTATTACAAAAACCCAGTTACACAATAAAAAATGATGCAAGCTATTTAAATCTAAATCATGTCCAGACAATTATGTTGTGAAATAAACACAACATTTTTTTTACACACGTTTGTTTCTTACTTGGATGTAGAAACATTAGCAACTTGCACCACAGGGTTTGACGAGATCAAATTAAGAAAGAGCTGAGTCACTTCTGTTATGAACCTCTACAAATTTAGGATATTGTTGTTTGCTGTTGCACCGGATGATGCCATAATATCCAGGTTGAGGCTCAAAACAAACCCTGCCCATGGGAGGTGATAGAGAGCACAAAGAGAAACAAACATAGGGTTTGTTAACCGACATTACAACATGGTGTTTTTGGATTTGTTTGCATCAGGTTTGAGAAACAAACTTCATGGCGAAGGTGATTTCAATTTTCTTGGCATTGAGCAACAGCAACATGAGACTATCTGCTCTCAACACCTGTTTTACACATTACAACAATTTAGCATCATATAACTCCCTTTAACACATTATTGTTTTTCAACATACTAAAAACAACTTCAAAAACTCTGAGGTCTATTAAACATATTGTGGGTTAGGTTTAGAGTTATCGCTACACCACTCAAATGTTGTTACTTGTTGTGTATGTTGTATGTATATATGTATGTATGTATATGTATATGTGTATATATATATATATATATATATATATATATATACACACACACACACACACACATATATATATAAATGTATATATGTACATATTAATGTATGTATATATATATACACATACATATATGTATATATGTACATACACACACACACACACACACACATAAATACAGATGTGCCCTTCTTCAGTTATGCATTATAGGATTATACTATGTACAGTATATTACTTTTATTCTGGAGTTTATTCTAAAGTAGGACAATAAACGCTTGTATATTATTTTATTTTATTCTATTGTGTTTCTTTGCTTTCATGTAGACTTATTTTGATTGTGTGGTGTTTAAGTAGCATGAACTGTAAACAATAATATCTTACGTGATGGCATAACCTCATCATTTTCACAGGCTTATAAAAAGAACAAACACCGGATATCCGGCTGAGGTCCCCGCAGTAACTTGTCCGGCTGAAAACACTGCTCCCCACAGCCTCTACCGATTAGTTAAATGATCGATTCTCTATTTTTAATGAGCTACACTGAGACATTCATCGTGAAATAACTGTCCCACAGTACCACTGTCTTGGTAATACGATATGACTTCGGGCAATTCAATGATAGCATATCGCCTTCAGAATAAAACGGACTGAAGGTTTCGCGTCACGCACGGACACTAACAATCTGCAGCACGAAGTGAAAGAAGTGAGTTTGTTTATATTGCTGTTTGCTGAATATACGGTACATAGTATTTCACCCCCACGTTTAATTTAGCCTGGTGTTTTATTTTACAAGTCACTGTAAGTGTAACGCCAGTCTTAGCTGTATTATAACCTGATACGCTTGTCCCTGTGCTAATATCGACTTGCACACGGTATTGCTGTTGCTGCTGATGTTTGTTGCTGTGTGTAAGGGTGTTGTGTATATATGTGAACATATAGAAAGCCGTCTGTTCACACTAGTGTACCGCTATTGTCTCATTCACATTCCGTCACACAGGTTTGTCCCGGTGGTCTCACATGGAGTCTCTCAACACGTTTGAGTCCGAGATGGAGGCTGATGGTCAGGGGAACTACTCTCTGTTTCCTGCTTTGGACAGCATCGCTAGTCTATCTGGCGCTGCAGAAACTCTGGAGAGGTTAATATCATTGTTTATATTGATAAATGAACTTATATCAACCACGCACTTGATTTTGTTTTGATTTGGGTTTTTTTTTCACACAATTTAGTTTTCAACAGACATGAAACGTGACAAAACACCTTTCCTCACTTTCTGGGTGCAACTGCATATGGAAATGTGATATTTTGTCTTCAGTGATATTCAAAATCACACTATAAATAATGTATCATACTTGTAGGGATTTTAAATGATTTCTATTTACAGTGAACCACCAGGTGAAATTGCAGAGAAGCCAAACCTCACATGGTTGGATGCTGCACAGGTCTGCTATTTTCTGTATCATTTTTCGTTTTTCGGTCATGAAGACCATGCTCATCTGCTGAAAGTGTGTGTATGTGTATTTGTTTTATTCTTAAAAGTAAATATTTCTCTCATGTAGATTGTTTTGGAGGAAGCAGGACGTCCCATGCACATAAAGGAGATCAAACAAAGAATCATTGACAAGGGACTCGTTCAATCCAAGTACAACAACCCTTTAAATTGACTGTGCGCATGTATATGCCTGATAACTTGTATTTGAGGGTGGATCACTGAGCGGTGTTAATAGATTTAAAAGAGAACTTTACAATGCATTAACTCTCTTCTTGTCACTCTTTCCCTGGCAGTGCAAAGTCAAGCCTGGAGGCGGTCATGTACCGTGAGGTAAGAGGGTGTTGAACACTCAGTGTGACAGCAGCCTCTGCTGTTGAAGACAATAACTTGCACCTCCACTTCACATTTGTCTCAATTCACTTGATACAGCATAAATATCATCTGTATTTCTGTCACTATTCTTTCTACTTCCATGTGTTTCCATCTTACCTCTTTGAATTCACAAGAGGGGCACAGTTATAAACAGAAAAAAACGATACCCTGCACTGACATGCGTGAGCCTTTTATCAGGCTTTATCTAATTGTGGTGGATTTACTCTAAATTTGGAGGCACACTTCCCAACGTCGTGTATTTTAGGCCTCAGTCTCACATATGTTTCAGACACAAAAGGGCAGCAGGAGATTCAAGAGGATTGAGAACAGAAACGGAGTCTTTGCACTGCTGGTGAGTGAATTGGGAAGCTGATGTCACACAAAGCCTGAATATGTTGCGTGATGCTGAAATGCATTTGACCATAATGCCAGTTTTTTTTTTAACATAGATGTATACTGGAGCATTACTTACCACATGGGCTTAGGAGTATAGAGTTATTGATCATATAAACTACATTTCAGTATCATTAAAAAATCGATTGTAGAATGGGCAGTCGCAGTGTTTTTATTGTGGAACTCCAGTGTTATTTGATAATACATTCTATTTATTTACTCCTCAGAAACTACCAGAGAAGAAAGGATTTTTTTTTACAATGTAAACAGCTCATTTACATTTTGTTTTCACTAAGTGTCATTGTTTGTCATTGTGCAATATAAATAGAGGCAGCATCCATGTTCATTTTTCTGTCTGTATTTTCATTCACTCTCCTGAAGGCAACAAAAAAAAGAGATCTTCAGGTGTTTCCCAACACACATGAACACACCTGTGTCTTTCTGACCTCACAGACTGACGAGGAGCGGCAGCAGGCCCTGCAGGCCCTCACTGCTCAGTCCTTCCTGAGTTCTCCACTGCAGAATACCGTTGGTGGCTCAGGCGCCTCGGCAACCACCTTCCCATCTCCTGCTGGTTCCTCTGAGCCTAAGGCCAAAGTGAAGAGAGTTTCACGTAAAAAGCAGAATGAAAAGTACCGGCTCAAGTACATCAGGCTACGTAAAGCTGCGCGTGCCATGATATTTGTGAGTGAACCACTGATTTATAAGAATCACTGAAAAACAATTGCATACAGACCTTTTCATGAATTTATTACCACCTAAATGTATTATTTTTCCCCTCTCTATGGGGGCTGCTATGTTTTTATTGTAACCCAGAGTAGATGTACTAAACATCTTTTAAGTTTGGTACTTAGAAGAGTTTGGTAAGGTACAACTGAAGTCTGCCATATGTTCCCCTGCTTGCTGAGAAGCGTGAGGGTGAGGTGATTCAACATGTAACCTCACTTCTAGAGGTCACCAAATCATACACACTGCACCTTTAATGTAGCTGTTCTGTTACCACTTGAATGTTTTATGCCAAACTGATCATTTGTGTTGATAGTGTTTTTGAAGGGAAAATCAAAAGTCCTCGTTGCCCTGGTTGCCCTGGTTCCAAGTCAGCTAGTTAGCAACTGCTTTTTTATTCCTTGTAATAGCATCAAAATCCACGAGTTGTAACTTATGTTTGTATTGTTTAAGAAAATCTAAACATGTTTTTGGCTCATGGTAAGACCTCAGTGAAGGTGCGTAAGTGAAAAGCCATTAAAAAAAGAAAACACTGACGACAAAAGGACAGAACAGGAAATGATGGCATGCTAAATGGCTTTTGCTTATTATAACTCAATTCTGCGGCACTCGATATCGACTGGTATTTGTCAACTCGTGAATGATAAGTGTTATGAAACTGTGTCGCCCACAGGAGAATGCTGCTCTCTGCGATGAAGTTGCCCACTTAGAGGAGAAATTTCTAAGGGCAAAGGAGGAGCGTAGGTGAGTGGATGTTTCAGCTCTGGTTGAAATGATGTCCATTTGATGTGTTCCAATTATCCTACTTTGGATTTTGTCATGCATGTGAATATGGCAAGGCTTATTTGTTCTTTAGCTGATCGTTTATTAATTTGAATTCGTTCGATTTCATTCCCAGGTTTTTACTGAAATCCTTGCTGCAGTACCAGTCCTTGTCAGAGGGGGAGCTTCTGCCCACTCCCAGCTCCAGCTCTCATCCACCTGTGCCACCTGTGACGGTGTCCTCGGCACCCACAGCGGCTTCAGGCCTGTCTGCGGGACACAACCTGACGACAGCGACGTCAGCAGGGGAAGAGGCTCAACTTAAAAAGCCCAAGAAGGAAAGGAAAGAGCGAGGAAGGGAGAATGGGAAGGAAGATTGTATGTTTCACTGAAGATGCATCTTAATAATAGATGTAAATGGTTTGTGTTACGTTTTCAAATCAGTCTATTGTACACCTTCATATTTTGAAGTGCCAAAGAAGACGTCTAAGAAGAGAAAGCTTGGGGATGGGTCTCGGAAGCTGGTGCAGCCCATCATCCTGGACTCATCGGGTCGCCCCGTCTTTCCCATTGTACTGGGAGGTTTAACAGTCTACAGTCTTGGAGAGGTTTGTCTGTAATATATGTATATAATAGTTTTATCATCAACTAATAAGACAACGTGCAGATTGGTGGTAAAATAAATGTCTGCCTTCTCTTAAGATTATCACAGATAGAATGTTCTTCCATGATGAGTGTGCCATCTATCCAGTGGGTTTCTGCAGCACACGGGTCTTTGCCAGCATGAAGAACCCGGAGCAGCAGTGCCTCTACACCTGCCAAATCAAAGATGGCGGGACAGGCCCAAAGGTATACTCACGTGCGTGCATGCATGCATACTCTTGTCAGGTGCAGTTTTACCCTTCCTCATTGGTCAGTCCAACTAAAACCTCACAATTACAACACTCGGTTCTCCTTGACCTTAAGCAGGCTGGAATAGCCATGAATGCTTTCAGCAAAACCTATTTTTTTTCAGAAATGTGTATTGTGTTTCTATTTCATTTTTAATTTTCATTCCTACATTAGTGAGACTGCTTCCCCTGATTCAATTTGGCTGCATTCTGTTTCAGGTTGAGTCACTATTATTCAATTAAAATGAACTGACGTTTAGAGACAAACACACCAACTGAATTCTGCAAGATGACTATTTCAAGACTATTTCAAATTTGTTTCCCCAGTTTGAGATTGTGCCTGAAGAGGATCCTCAGAACGCCATTGTGGCCTCCTCTGCTCTGTTGTGCCACTCCAACCTCCTGAAGGTTATCGCATCTGTTAGGTACAGAAAGGGCTTGGATTGGATTGATTCTATTCATTCTGTATAAGTAACATTTTTTACATACATTTGAAATTATGTGTTTTTTCTATATTGTCCTTGTGAAAATGTAATGGTGTACATAAAATATATATATTTGTTTACATTTAGAGACTTTTTTATGATGTTTATTCAATGTGTTCTTCTAGTTCCAAGTGTGTGGCGCCCATTGTACCCTCTGGAGCTGACTTCTTTGGCTTCTCTCACCCCACCATCCAGAATCTAATCCAGAGTTGTCCCGGAGCACGCAAATGCACCAAGTGAGTTACACTTGAAGCTTCTCTGACACTATATCGCCAATAGAAGTCTGTGGAGTTGTGTTTTTCTCTGCTCTTTCCCGGTATCTTCTCATTTATTTTATAGTTTTGTTGGGTGTGGGAGGATTAAGGGCACAGTGTTTGGACAATGAAGCGCTAGCAATTAGCTCAACTAGCTTGTTGAAATATGAATGCATTTTACGTTCAAATAATATTGTAAAAACACATCCACCGTAACGGGAGCTGAAACAATGTTGCAGCTTGCTGGCTGGCGGAGCCCCAACTAGTTGAGCAGCAGCAAGCGAGCACCGTCCAGTGCTGGGCAGTGGTGACGGGCTGACCCCGCGGCAGCTTCAGCCAGTGTGCACGCAAGATGGATCGAGAGCATGCTGGTCAATTGTTGGTGGACTCTGTAGTGACCCCATGACTGTCAAGCTGGGTCATTATTAGGCTGTACTCTGTGACTTGTCCCAGGTGTGCCTACAAAATAGACAAACAATGTCAACTTTCCAGTATTGACATAATAAATGTATCAGTCTGCTGCTCATAAATGTCAGAGGTGTCAGTCTCAGAGCCAGCTATCTAAAATGTAGACAAGCGCCTGGGACCAGTGGCTCAGGCAAGTGCACAATTCATATTTGTCACTCCAGTCTTATATCCTGGGTGAAATGTATGCTGTCTCTGTAAATCATAAACATCACCAGTCTGGGTTCATTGTAATGATGCAATGTTTATGTCCTGAACCAGTTCCTCTATTATTGATTATTTTTTTTGCGTGTCTTTGTTTATTTAGCTACAGGTGGATCCGTTTTGAGGTGTGTCGCCCTGGTGATGGCCAGGTCGCTCACACTCTGTCAGAGGACGATGCCTCTGTCAACTTTGAGGCTTATCAGAGACACCAGGGCCTTGAAGAAAACATCAAGACCGAGCATGCCGCAGGTTGTTTGAATATAACCTTCCCATCATTGCATTGCTTTTAAGCTTGGCTGTTGTGTGTATGAACCATTGTACTCACACAACAGTGATTATTGATTCTGCACCACAGGAGCAAATCTCTCACAGACAGAAACTTCTTGGTCAAACAGCAAAGCAACAAATTTGTCTTTGGCTTTGCTGTCAAAACTTCTGAGAGAAGCAGCGAAGCTGCTCCTGTGAAGGGTCAGCTCTTTTCTGCTCGAGTTTCTGCCAATACCCCAACTTAAAAATAACTGCCTCTCTGCACCACTGCTCTAAGCAACCACCTATCCATCAATTCCACTTTCTGTTTGGAGTGAATCTTGAGAACAACCCACCTTATTTGCTGATAGTGTGCTAAACATAAATCAAATTAACATTAACAATGTTAACAACTGTCCTTGTCTTTAATAACCTCGCAGCATATTAGCCAGAATATCAGGTCCCACCACCTTCTAATTTTAAGTCTAATTATTTTCTATTTCATCGTGCTGGTGAGGTGCTGCTCTGTTGTAGCAACAACATAATAGAATGCTTCTAATGCTTCATATTGAGCTGTGTTACAGAGCTTGTATTTTGAAATGTTGTGACCTTCAATCTGGAGGTCATGTGGGTTGCTGATCAGACCTCTAAAATAGACGACATGTAATCTATAAAAAAATAAAACTCAGTGAATCGTTTGAACACATAAAAAAACAAACATTTGCTGCACTATCACAATGACACTTCTTTTTATCCACCTTGCATTTCCCAGGACAAACGCCGCAGTCTCCCAGTTCGTCCCATCAGCATCACCTGACCTCTCCCACCATGAAGCCCTGTACCTCCTATTTCAACTCCTGACTCTGGACGTGACACTGGTCAAAGTCTTACCCAAGGGTGAACTTCCTTTTAGTATTTACAAAGTCGTTTCAAAGAACTCTCGTTTAAATAATGCTTGAAATGACAACACAATCAGTGATCAGTGAATCAAGTTGACCATAATTGATTACATATTGATGGTAAATTTGCTCTGTGTTGTTTTGCAAATGTCCAAAAACCTGCTTATTATAAATTGCAGTCTTTATTGTATAAACCTAAGTGTTTATTTGCATTTAATTCTAATCAACTTCACAGTGAAAAATAATTTGTATCATTGGAGACAGAAGAGGTCAAAACTTGCACTCTTGGGGACATCACTTTGCGACGCAATATTTTGCAATAGAATCGAGTGTTATTTTCTTAATTCCTTAAATTTTGGATATATTTCTGTTACTAGCAGCTTTGAATGTAGCACATTCACATTAACAACATCATTAGTGTGTCGTTTATTTGTGTAAATATGCATATCATAAGGGCTCATTTCACTCTGGTAAAAATAAAAACGCATTTGTTTACCTTTCATGCTATCAAGCTTTTATTGACAGTGAGTGTAATTCGGGATAAACTGTATAACCACCACAACCACAATAGTTTTAAACAGCTCATCATATGCCATGCTGACCTACTACATATGTATAGGTTTAAATGATCCAATTTACTCATTTTAACTTGAACAATATCATATTGTTTACCCTTTTCTAGCTCTGTAACCTTTCTAAACGTTTCCTTTGTGTGGCAGCTAGAAATAAAAGGGGCCCCAGGTAGAATCTTGTTGGCGCTGTAGACTGGACAAGCGTTATAGTTGCAGGGCCAATTTCTCCATGCGTATCGAACCGCAGCTGTTGGTGCAGTGGGCGGACAGGAGCTGGCCGATAACTGAACAGTGGTCAGATTCTAATTTGTGATGGGAGCGGGAACCCAGACAGAATTAGGTCCACATGGAGTTTGATTCACAGTGCAACAGATCTGAAACAGAATGACATAGTTATTTACCGATCCTGAATTGTATGTAGACAATGGCGTTGTTGTTTGGTGTGATTTGAGTTGAAGGTGACTGATGGATTACTTTGTGCGTGCTTCTAAATGATATAGTGTAGAAATCTGACTCCACCATTGTCACCCCTAACTCAAATCAAATCAAATCAAAGTTTATTTATATAGCCCGCATTTACAAATCACAGTTTGTTTCACAGGGCTTCACAGGGTGGGTAACATCCTCTGTCCTTAGACCCTCAACAAGAGTAAGGAAAAACTACCAGGGAAAAAAAGACACCATAGGCTGATGTGACGGAGACTGCGTGGTCGTAAAGGATGTTGACGTCCGTGGGTGAGCACAGGATCTGTTTGGGGAACGGTCCAGGTCTGAAGTTCAGGTCTGTTTCATTGTAACCCTAACCCTGTGCTCCTAGTGTCAGTCTGTAGGTCATGTCCCGGCTATATCGCAAATAGATTCTGAGAGGAAATGCACATTATTTTTAAACACACTTACTTACATGTCAGTCAGCAATACTCGGCAGGAAGCTCTGACATTATTGTAAATATTAAGACATTTAATTTGTGTCCTTAATTTTTCATTTTTGTCAACAGTAGTGGACAGTAATAGTCCTTTAAATCTGAGGCACTGCTTCCACCGATCTCATATCATCCACAGCTACAAAAAAGTACATGTTCTGATCACAATAAAGACATGGACCTTCTTTGGTTTGGCAGGGAATCTGAGGCAAGTCCTTGAAAACACTTGTAGCTGCAGTGTGTACGATTTTGGTCATTTTTGTCACTTCTAGAAATATTACAAAACATACATACATTTTCATGAATTAAACACCTAAATGTATGTTATCTTCCGAGTTTTAGTGACTACGCAGGGCTACCATAGGTTCTCCTGCATGCTCAGAAGGGTGAGGTGATGGATACAACATGCAACTTCACCTCTAGATGTCACCTAATCTTACACACTGCACCTTTGATTGAGGTGTATAAAGATCTTAAAATCTATTGATCTCTTTCCAAAGAGATACTCTAAAAGGACGTGATCTTTTTTAGAGCCTCTGCATATATCACAAGTACAGTACACGTGATGGTGTGAAGAATTTTAGTCGGGTAAATCCAAAGACACTACCATGAAGGTTTACAGCATCTGTGGGTTTGGAACAAAGCCAATGTTTGCCGTCTGATGCCAGCCTGAGATGGGAAGGGAATCCCATGTGGTGTTCATTTTGTTTGTGCCTAGCTGTACGTGGGGAGAAACCACAGAGCACATCCACAATCATGTGAAGGCCAAATCTGGTTTTTATTTCCTCTCCAAAAGGTGAGATGATGAAATTGCCTTAAAATAGTAATTTGAGGTTTCAATAACGTGATAAAAGGTGCAGTGTGTACAATTCCATACATCATTTGTCACTTCTTAAAATATTACAAAACAATTACATATTGTCGTTTTCATTCATGTATAATCACCTGAATGTATTATTTTTTCCCATTATGCTTGAATTAGCCCATGGATGTATTTCTACATGAGGAGCAGGTCCTCTGTATATGAACCATCTTTTGAGTTTTAATAACAACCGAAGTCTACCATAGGTTCTCCTGCATGCTCAGAAGGTTGAAGGTATGGTGATGGATACAACATGCAACTTCACTTCTCGCTGCACCTTCAAATAATTACGCAATAAATAGCCCAATGCTAACATATGGTAAAGCACAGTCCACTCACCACAGCTGTCAGCAGAGGCTGAAGGTGTCCAAACCACACTTGGTGTCAGAGCCAACGAGGCGATCCATATTAGCGACGAGCTCAGAGGCTCTTACTTTGTTGACAGTGATGTTATTTGCTGCTGTCATGTCCCCTGGGAGGCAGCCGAGCACCAACCTTCAAAATAAGAGCGTGACACATCAAACATGTCAAAGTGACGTCTCTTTAAATCTGCAACAATCTAGCGCATCCAATTTTACAGAAATATTCCCTCAATCTTGCACAAAACGTATACATATCTCCCATTAAACACGTCCATTGTTTTATTAATACTCAAGTATTCCCTAAAATTGCTTGTTTATCTGATTATTTATGGTTAAGTAATCGACAAATCTTCGCATTCTGCACAAAATATTCACCTTATACAAATATCCTACCTAAGTTAACATGGGAAAACTTTAAAACTCCAATTATAATTGCATAATCCTTCAAATCCACCCCTCTGATTATTCTCTGAACAACACAGCACAGTGAGGTGAATCCCTATTAAGGTCAAAGTCATTCACTTGTATAGACTGAGACAGCAGCATGAGAAATGAAAGCAGGTGCGACATTAATTATCCCACAGTTTAGGAGCTAGATGCATTTATCCAAGCATTTTACTCTCTTTTTCTGTTAGAGACAAGTATCCTTTGTTTTTTTGGTTGTACTGGCTATATAACCTGGCTCTATCTCATGGACATTATAGATACAGACTCTGGCCACTGGCTGAGGCACATGAGGGGGCTGTAAAGTGAGAAAAAGGACTGACCTATGAGGCCCTACATTGAACCAAAGCGAACATATCCCCCCAAATATACATTGTTATACAATATACGGCCTACAAGGGATTCTATAGTGTCCACATGCGGAATGAAGGATGACCCAGGCGAAGGGTCATCATATATTTTCACCTCTACCCTTTCAGTTGGTAGGGTAGATGTATGTCTTTCTCATTTTCTTGTTGTTTCTGGGAGGAAATATTTGGACAGGTTATTGCCGATCGTTAGCCTAATTAGCTTGCTAAAATATCAGCAATACTATGGTAATGTGATGCCCACTAATGTGTGCCCATATTTGTGAATGTAGTAACGAAGCTTGCAGTGTATTTTGCACACATACGAAGTCTTGTTGGTCATGTTTATCTTGGCTTCAATGATCCGTGACGGCACTGGTTCTTTTTCCAGTTATCAACGGACACCCAACGAAGACTCTGTCAAGATGTCTCCTGCCCCACCACACCAGAAACAAATGGCTCTGCTTGTTTGATTTGTACAGGGTGATCGCTTTTGTGCACTCGGAACAACTAGTCTCAGTCAAGGTCTCCTTCTTTGTTGTCGTTCTTGGGTTATCATCTCCATAATGTGCAGAATGCCCTATCCCAACACTCCCAACAACTCTAGCAGGTTGCAGGGATTTGAACTCTATGAGCAGTACTTTGAATTGCTCCTTTGTGGCATAATTAGGGCTCTACAGACGTCTGTCTGGAGGCAAGTCAAAGCTCATCAAGTAAGTGTCCCTCTTCATTTGCCCAGGAGATATGCCTGGCCTTTCCTGTTCTCATTCTGGCATCACAACCCAGAGTTGTCTCCTCAGGGCCTCAGCTAGCATCTATGCTTCAACCAGCTCATCACCTCACATGCTACCTTTTGGTTCGCCAGCACTTCTAAGTCTTACCTCCTCAGTAAACTATACCGTTCTTTATCTTCCAGCTTCCAGCAGAGGGTGGTGGAGCTCACTACACTCTCTTTAAGGAAGTTAGTTAGTTAGAGGACGGGTCGGCATTTTGCAATATTCCCCGAATTACCTCTCATTTCACTAACTGCAGCAAACAGTGCATCCCGACGTGCAGGAATCTGGCTGTTCTGACTCTGCTGTCAATGGAGGGGGTGCAACACCAGCATGCTGAGTTTGATGTCTTGACATTGGCGGCATTGCTAGGGATATGGCTCTCTGTTCTGCTGCTACATGCTACAAAAGTGCTGATAACAGCTGCTTGAAGTGTTGGGTCTACGGATCCAAGAGCATTTTCAACCATGCTGGTGGATCTGGAGGTGCTGCTGCAGCCTCTAGCAATTGCTTATCCTCATCCATAATCTTCCCCTCAGTCTCTTTTTTTGTTATTATAGATTTTTGATGACACATGCAGTGATCATTACCTTACTCTGTTTACTTCAGTTTTACTGTTATTATACTTTGTTAATTTTCTATTATTCTTCTGCGTGTAGGGGCGACAGTGGCTCAGTGGATAGTGCAGTTGCCCTTGGAAGAAAAAGTCACTGGTTCCAATCCTGCTTGGATCTCGCTGCAGTGACGCTGATACCCTGAATGGCCGAACTGGCAGAAATACCCCGTCATCCGTTCTCTGGATAAGCAGTTGAAAATGACATGACATGACATATAGCACTAACAGCATTTCATACAAGTCAGTGGGGCTGGCAGCCTGCCAGGTCTCTCTTGCGATAAGATTACATTTCCCTGCCAGATGGCTTAATCTCCTCTCTTTAAATCTACCTTTTCAAAGTTGATTCCATACCTGCGTCCTGCTGAAGCTACTCTCCCGATGTTGCCACTTCCAGTCACAATCTTATATTAGTGTTACCCTTCTGACACCAGCTGTCAGCTTCGGCCGATCAGGGACGCGTCGGCGGTGGAGCAACTTGTACAGCCCAGGAACGCTTCAATTTTGCCACAGACAAACTTTTAAAAATTCAGATTACGATCACCAACAGAAGTCCGGTAGGAACTTGAATTCTATAGACGACACTGCACATGTAAGTAGAGAAGCACTCAAAAGTAAGTACAAACTCTCATTACCATTAAAGCTTGCGTGTAGCCCTCCCTCACACACAATTAAAGGTGCAGTGTGTAAGATTTGGTGACATCTAGAGGTGAAGTTGCATGTTGTATCCATCACCTCATCCTCACCCGTCTGCTGGACAACCTGATGTCTTCTCTGGGCTAATGTAAAAACATGGCAGCCCCGACAGATAGGACCTGTTCCTCATGTAAATATACATTAATGGGCTCATTTAAAGGTAGAGAAACGGTGGGAAAAAAATAAAACATTTAGGTGATTACACATTCAGGAATATTTTGTATATAGTAAGAAAAATGACTGAAATCTTACACACTGCACCTTTAACATGTTCAGCTCGTTTAGCAGTCGCTATCACACACATCAAGAACATAAGTGACCTCCATCTGTCCATCTATCCATCCATCATATACAGACATCATTCACACCAGTGAACTAATAATACATATATACAACATATATGCACACAAACAGAGGAGCAGAGTAGGGATCAGAAGAGACACACATCTCTGAGTTTCATTTGTCATCATTGGCAGCTCTTACATATTCAATCTACTGATCCTGGGTCTGTGTGGATACACAGAGACAGTATGCATCATGACGAATGCTTCAGTATTACCACCTCACCACATCAGAGTCCAAACCAGTGCTGAAATTGCTTTCTTAGATATCAGGATGAAAACGCTCCATCTCTCCTCCACCGATCCGTAGAATGGGCCCTAGTCTGTTCCATCACATCTTCCAAATAATCTGGAAAATGAGAGATGCAAATTTGTTTGTGGTCTCATGTATACACACCAAGATTTATGAGTGCTGTCTGAGGACCTCACGGGTCTCTCAACACATCAGCCACCGTCCGTCGTGTGATAAATCTCCTAAATTAGCGCCTCCCTTTAAGTCACTCAGCAGCTATTAGGTGCATGAGAGGATCCCGAACAGCTTCTCACGCAGCCGTCACTCTGAATATCACACGTTTGAACTCTCTGCCTCCTAAATTAGTTTACATACGACAACAGCTTGTGCCATAAAGTCAGCTGATGAGCAGCTGTTCAGTTTGAACATAAACTTTAAATAAAGTCTCAATGTTCCAGGTTTAACGTTTTCATATATTAAAGATACAGTGTAGGGTTTAGTAATATTCAGTGGTGAATATTCAATATGCAATTGAATATTTCTTACCTTTGATAGCCTTTGGTCATCAGCCATCACTCAGTGGGAGTTTAATTTGTCGCCTTAGGGCTTCCATGGTAAAGCATCCCGGCCTTCACAAAAAGAATCTGCCCCAGATGTAATTAAAAAGGCTCATTTTGGTGTAATGAAAATGAGAGTTTCTGCATTCAAATGATTATGATTATTTTATATTCCATTACTGCTTATAGAAATGCCAAAAAACTGCACTTTAATCTTATGCACATACACAGATACACTTTTCTATCCATCCTTTTCTTCAATGCCTCCCAATTCCCTGAAGACCCCCCTCTATGCCCTAGTGGCCCCAAACAAGGCACTGGCCCTCACTTTGAAAACCACTCGCTGCCACACTTTTTTTTATGTGAAGACAAGAGAGAAACAAGTTGAATCATACTGGAAATACTATCTATATTACATTGCACATGAGTTCATGGAGTAAAATGAGTACAATATTTAAGACATTAGGGGAAAAATAAATAGATGAGACGGTATAATTCAAGAAGAACCGGTTCCGATCGCAGCTCTGCTGCCAGCTTCACCCCAGCTCCCCTCCCGAGGGAAACTGTGGTGGGTTAACATAACATCACTTTGTAATGTTATTGCATGAGGAGCTCATTAGACAGCATGTGACAAAAAGTGACTGTATAGCACCATGTGACAGACATTTGTTGCAGTACCGCCAAGTAGCCACTAGTATGTCTCTTTTGCGTCAAATCTTAGTCCACTGCCCGTGGGATGTTGTTGAAATGATATCTATTGTAGCAATTGGTGTTATGTGGTTTCTTGCCAGTATACCTTCAAATGACAAAATGCTGTTAGTGAATCAAAATAATGAGACTAAATCATGAATAAACTTTCATTACTGCATGTAGTGATAAAATGATCTCACGGAACATGAACAACCTTATAAAAAAATTTCTGATCATTACCATTATTATTATTATTTATAGTTCACTTTGTTTGTTAATTTGCAGACATGCCGTGTTGCCAAGCAACCAGGCCTCCTCTCCTTATGAAAACAAAGACTATAGCTCTTTTAAATCACCAAGTGAACAATAACATTCACAAACACAGGCGGGCACAAAGGACCGCTGTTTCTCTGGCATAATAATGCATTGTACTACAGGCAATCTGCTGCACATTGACATCCATTGTAAGTCATTATTTTATCTCGCGCTGTTCCTCAGATAGTGGTTTGGTGCACGCGCGTCATAAAGTGGCGAGACGTGCTGAGGAGGAACAAACATGAAGCTTTATTATTTGACATCAGTTAGGTTATCTTTTTTAATTCTCTGTCCCAGATTCGTTTCCCTTTGTGAGTAGTTGATGAATAAATCAGTAAACATTGTTTATCATAGACATTTAGATGTCATAATATCTGTTTTTTTCTTTTTGACCATTAGTTGGGTGCTTGTAATGACTCTTGCCAGCAGGGGGCAGTCTTATGATGGGAAAGAGGGGCTTTGAAGTTTGACGGAGTGATGATGCTTTTAGTGGGTGGAAATGTGCTGAGGGAGGTGATGTTTGTGATTGTGACTGGTTTATCATACGCAGCTTTCAAAGATAAGACGCACCAGTCCAACACAGTTATTTTAGTTTTCAATTTTATGTAAAAATTCAGTTTGCTTATATTTAAACGTAGGTCATTCTACATGTTTTAACAGAATAAATAGCATAGCAATAGCAATAGAGGTCTGCGAGATAAACACAGAATGATTTTATCTCCTCTCCCTCTTTCACTCGGCCTTCACAGATGAATAGATAAAAAGCATTTAATGAGGTAGTCGAGCATGATGTGTAATGAGTGTCCCAGCCATCAAAACATTCCTTTCTCATGTAGAAATGTGATGTGGAGCGAGGAGGAGGAGGAGGAGGAGGAGGAGGACATCTAGATGTCGGCAGACACAGACATATGCATCTTTCTCAATCCTATCGACGGGTAAACAACTCCCGAGGGCTTTTAAAGCACCAATCAAAACAAGTTTGCATGTAAACATGTTCAGTGTTCATGCTTGGCAACGTCATAACACGGTTCAGTGGCTGGGTTGTTTATGTATCCTTGATCATGAGTTTTCCTTGAAATTATTCATCGGAAGATTTTACCAGCTGCCCTCAAAATTGCATGCACCAAACACCCCCCCCCCCCCCCCAAAAAAACCCCAAAACAAAACAAAAACAATTGCAGGGCCAGTTTGTAGCAGGGTGACAATAGCACAATATGTGGAGGATCATCGATCATAGGTCAACAACTGCGTCTTGGCCTGGAATATAAGTAGAGTTTCTATACATTCATTCAAGGATAGAAGGAAGGATGATATTAGGTTTTCACCATTGCTCCACCCAAGAATGTTCACCAGCGTTTCCCTGCTTTCAGACATGGACTGAACTCTGAAGATCCTTCATGTAATCCTAACCCAAAATTGAGCATGTGGGTGTTTTAAAAAACTGAAGGAGAAATGAATAGTTCCGGAAGAAATAAAACCTCACACATAGATGTTGCCAGTTTTTGATGATGAGAGCTGACATTGATGTCAATGTGCTGTAAAGCAGATACAAATAATTTCAAACATTGATATAATAAGAATAAGCAAGTTAGAAAAAAACTCACCCCCGCACAGTTGTCACGGGAAAACGTGACTGATTGAGACAAAAACCGAAGTTTGTACCAGACTTTAAACATGTTTCATTCACCTCTGAAGTTGATCATTTTAACATGGGAGTCTATGGGGGTTTGCTCCCTTTTGGAGTCAGCCCCCAGTGGTTATGAACGTTTTTTCACTTTCTATTCTGCTTCATCCGTCTGCACCGGAGGTTGCCTCTCACCCTCACCTGAGGGAGCATGTGTCAATAAAGCTAAAGGCCAAAAATAGAACCCTTATAGTCAATTTTGTGTCAACTTGACCTTAAAACGCCTGTCTCTGGAAATAGGGAGGAAATAGGGAAAATCAACAACCCTCTTGCTCTGAACGTGTTCGGCCAAATAGATCTAAATCCAAGCATGAAAGCAAAATAAGTAAAGTGCGGTTCTAAAGCTGCTGCAAAGTCTTAACATTGTCAAGAATAATTGCCTCCAACCAAAGCCCCTGAATTAAGGGCAATAATGCCCCACAGCGATAGAGGGTCACGCACCGGATGAAATTACCTGAGTATTTTCCAATTTTACCTTAGACCTGAACTCCCGCCGTTAAGAGTCGGGGGTCATATATACTCCTGCCCCCTTTAGCAGTTTCTCCTCGGCTCAATACTCGAGAGGCTTCTGGAGCAATTCCCTTCATTTTCAATCAAACATGAGTGAGGCATTGAGAGTGCAGCACCGAGAGGGCACATGCACACACGGACTTGTCGTGCCCACACCATCTCTCAAGATTAATTAAGTCTTGTAGCTCTTTAGTGAACACACTCCTTTAGAGATCTGGTCAAGCCCTGTCAACCCTGCATACTATCAGTGGGACAAAGTGCAAAAATACGTCCAGGAGTAAATGCTTTCCCAAAGTGATTCAGATTTAATACCGTGCACCGTGGAGAGATGCACATTTTTAAGGCTGAGGAGTGAAAGCCTGTCTGCCTTCATTTACAAAGTGAAGGATTCAGTCCCTGCACGCACACATTTCTTCCTCTCTGCCCATTTCTGCTGAAATGAGAGCACGATGCAGAGCGAGGATGCTAATGGCTTTATCCGAGAGGCGGCGGCTGCATCTAACTTCTCGCAATTTATCTTTTACAGTTCTTAGAAAGGTTCAATATTTTTCCTCTTGCTCTGTCTGAATGTGTCAGGGATATAGTGATGGCCACGGCGTCTCTTTGTGAGCTCATTTGGCTGATGGAAGGTTCATCTCGTGGTATCTCGCTGACGAGTGTGGAATATTGAAACGTCCTGCAGGGGCACGGTCACAAAGGAAACATTTGTCAGTCTCCGGCTAATTGCGTGAGCAAAGCTTCCCGCTATGTGAGGCTGTAATTCAGGAGAGAGGTGACTCTGGTGTAAGACGAGGATTCGTTTGGCAGCAGTATTGTCGAATGAAAAATACTCAGTCACATAACTTTGTCCAAATTTATTATAAAAACTGAAACAACCTGCAAAGACACGATCTGCAGTGCTCTACAGCATAAGGGCCATGGGTGTACTAATAGAACAGGATATTGTATGGATCAGGTAACCCCATTCAAGTCTGTGGAAGTTGCTGCATAGACAAACATTTGTACCCCATGACCCAGGACAGCAAAGGATGAACATTATCATGTTTTTTTTTTTTTTCTCATGCCTATCTTAACATTGATTTCTTCTCTCTCTCTCTCTTCTGATCCACAGAAATGAGAAGAGGACATGATGTCATCCCATGATGTCCCAAAGGACACCAGAGCTCTCAAGGCATCAATGTTTCTCTCTATGAATTTACTGGACGGATTGTAACTCATTTGACTCTCAAACCTTAAACTATATAAATAAACTATTCCATGGCTTTCATAATTTCACTCTAATATTTCACACTGCACCTTTAACATTATTTATTCTTGGAGGCCAGTAAGAGCGACCAACATGCTGAGAGCTACGAGACCCTGATGTATCCTTTATTTGCTTGCTAACAAAAAGTTAACAGATTACCTGCACACACACACACACACACACACACACACACACACACACACACACATACACACCATAAAAGTGTCAGTCTGCGTGTTAATAAAGCAGCCTGGCTATGGTTTGACTTATCCCATGGATTGACAAACATGGTGTAGACGGTAGACGTTGACACAGGGGCGCTTTTGATAAGATGTGGTCAGATGCCCCTAGTGGATATCAAGGAGTATTACACGTTAGACCGATGACCGAGAAGAGGTGAATGTTAAATTCAAGACCTCGAGGCCTTAGGTAATAATTTAGGCAAAGGCACTCTCGACACAGAGCTATGGAGATGTTTAGTAGAAATATTGTAAATGGCGAGCACGGCCCCAATTACGCAAAATGAATCTGGGCTAACTTTTGTTTCCATGTGATGTTCCATGTGCCACTTGTGGCCCAGATCTGGCAAGCGGAATCTGACTGCCCAAGGGAAGTCATTTCATGCAGGATGTAGGTCAGAGGTGTGTGGGTTGCAAGTTTTATTTGTGCCTGCAACCTAAATATTCAATTTAAAGTTCTCATATCATAAATTTGATTAAAAGTTTTAGATCCCATGGACAAATATCATTAGAGGAGATCATAATTCCTTATACAAGAGGTCACAGAGGCATAATAGGATTTGTTGTTTCATTTCGAACAGTGGAATATGTAGCTAGTGCTTCATATATGAAGAGAAACTCCAATTGTACTTTTCTTGGGAGATGTAGAAATGATTAAGAACAAACCGGTCGCGGAGATCATCTGGGATTTGAAGTCACCCTCCACCTGAACACATGATTCATGAGTTTTAGCTTTTCTCATATCTCTCATTAGTTCACCACACAAACCTAATTCTGTTACAGACACACAGATACAAGAGGAGGAAAGCAGCGGCTGGGTGCATAATATAGAAAAAGGAACATGATTTAGCCATAATCACACTGGGAGAATCCCCTCGACACAGCACAGACACTTTGTCTTGGTTACGTCTGGAAATGTCGACGAATTCCAGCGACATGGTGAAGCCGTTGTAAATCAAATGAGGAGGAATAAGCAGGTGGATCCACATCTAATGAGTCTCATCCATGTTCGGAGCCAGGCTGTGATACCTGAGGAATTTAATGTACGGAACCACGTGAAGGAAAAATGACACAAGCTGTGTTTTTGTAATAGCTCTCCATGCATCACCCGCGTTTATTAGAGAATAATGATGACACATTCCTCCCGATGCCACACACAGGAAATAAACTATTTTAGCAATTCAGCAATATATATTCTCCAAATGTGACGGTGGATTTCAACTACTTCTCGGTCTAATTGTCATTTCTGATTCTCTGCACTAAACCCGACAGTATGAATCTCCCTTTAGAAACAAGGAGACACCACTAAGTGGATTCATATGATTTAACAATACATGCAATTATACTGGTATAAAGCAGGTGGGCATCAATCATTTCAAAGTTATCACATTATCAAAGCTGAGCTGCTTTGTTGCTGTTCTTCTTATTTCATTTCTTTGGAAAAACTCTCAAGTCCCTGAATATAAGAGAATATTTATATGGAAGGTCTGTTACTTGACCCATGTCCCCATTTTGTGTCCAAATGCTGGCATGTGCTCAACTATGCTCAGTCTCAACAAACACATTTAGAAATGACAAACACATTTGAAATCTTATCAAAAAATGAAAATATAATGGATAATTACAACATTAACAACACTATTAATCCTAAAGATGCACTGTAGTGAGTACGATTTGCGTAAAATGTGTTATCTTTTTAAGCTGGTGTTGACTGCTCTACTTTTAACAACTGATAATCTAATTACATATACATGACAACAACACTTGGTGGCACCCTGATTTATATAAGTTGTATGCATGGATCAGTGCACAGCACATCCTCATCACGGACGTTCACTATAGGATACTCTAATGCAGATATTTGGCCAAATGGACTTCCTGGGCCTCTAGCACAAGCTGATTCTGTGAACCTCAAACGGATTGACTTATTCATTTATTCTAATGAAAGTCTTTCATTGACCATCCTCTGGTCTGTCCATGTTAATGGATCCTTTGGGAAATGATGTCTTAGACACACATTCCTATTGTTGCTTTGTGTAATGAGCACACACCAACAATAACCATAATCTACCTTCAACAAGAAGTGTTAGGTCTTATTACAAGTTTGCTGTTAACATCACTGTACCATGTACCTACTGTGAATGCCTGTAATAGTGTCGGACAGGGCATGGGGCTCTTTCCAGAGCATTCTGTCTCACATGTTGTCGTTTCCATGGATTGTATCAGGTCTTGCTGATTTATGATGCACCATAGCTCTTTATATCGTTGCAGTGTCACTAAACAATCTTATTGCACCACAGTGCATCTGATTATATTATGGTGATACAATGTGATGTGTGGAGTCTGTTGTGAGCTGTGCTTTCATGTACCTGGCATACTGATACTTTCTATTCTGTGCTTTCATCTCCCTCTGCAGAGTAAAAAGGTTGATCCCACTGGAACCGTGCTGACAACATTTATTTAAAACTTAAGTCCCATGCAATCTAAAAATAGTTCCCAACTAACTGAAAAAAAATTGCATCAGTGTTTCACCTAAACCTTAATGAAGATGCATGTGCAGAGTATTTGCTCCGTTTATCGCAACACACCGCTGCGTTTTACTGTTCGCACACAAAAAATACTACTATTTGAGTGGCTGCCATTAGCGGAGCTCATTCATGGCCGAGCTATCAGCCGCTGATAAGCAGATTAGCGGAGGGGGAGAGGTTTGAAAGTGGCTGCTCGCTCAGATAATGGGCCAGCTTGTGTGAGCGATGTGAACCACCAAGGCTGATAATGAAAAGCAGCTGACCAAGAGGTTCCAAATCAATTTACCGATTTAGGCACATTCGGGAACCGGGGGGTGGGGGTGGGGTGTAAAAAGCCAAATCAGGCGCTCACCAGGGCCTGTTGGGGAAGAAAGTTGTGAGAACTCACTGGAGCTGGTCTTAATTAATATATTCACGTTTGTACGCTTTAAAAACTTTGAAATAAGCTCACTGTAAGATGAATTATGTAAGTGTTCTTTGGTCCTAATATCAGTTAGTTTCTTTATGCAACAGAAGTTGTTTGCTACCTTATATGTATATTTACCATAGACTGTATATAAAGACGGACGTAGCCATCTTGACCATCACCAATAGGTTTCTGCAGTGATTCTGAGGCTTGTAGTGGGCGGTTCACTCGTCGCCATCTTGCCGATGCCTAACACCTCCTACTTCCTGGTTCATCCAAAAACGGGCAATGAGGCCCAGGTAGAGCTGGGCTGGGTGCGTGGGTGCATGAGGCTGTCGCAGCATCCACCGGACATGCCAGGTCGGCCCAGGTGTCCCTCCAGAGACCACGGCCCCAATTATGCAGAATTAACAGAAATATAAACAAAAAGAGAAAATTCACCATACGTATAGTTTTATTGAATTTTTTTAAACAAAAAGTGAATCGTGAGCAATTAGGTTATATTTCTTTGTTTTTCTAAACCTAAAACTCTACTTCTGCACAGCAGATTGTACTGTTTAGAATCTAAACAGTACAATCTGCTGTGCAGAATAGATAATAGATAATTCACTGCTGAAACTTAATGAGGATTCTAATTATACAATTTATCTACGTCCTCATCTTTGGTTTTCAAATGTTGCCCCTTGAAATGAATAAATAGATGCATGTATTTATTTATTTGAATTAAATATACATAACATAACTTCAGACCTGTTGCGATTAGCTGTCCCAGTAGAAGGTAGACATATGTATGTCCTGACGCAGAGTGATGAATATAAATTAGGACATTTGTATTCTGCTGCGAAATGTATCACAAAGGCGGGAGCTCAAACTACGCATGGTGAGAGTCAGACAAAATCATTTCTGTGAGTTTCAGTTTGTCAGTTGTTATTCAGGACACTTTACTTTAAGATAGTTTCGGACCTTGTCCTAGACTGGTGGATGACTTTAATTAAGTTTGGTCAAATCTACAGCGTTGTTTTGGTTTTTTTTTGCAATTCTGCTCCAAACTATTTGCATATTTAAACAATAAAGATTAATGACATACGGTATCTCCATTTTCCTCCAGTACCCAGAGATAAAGCTGGAGAGTCTGCCAGGGGGTGGAGCCATGGGAGCGAGGGGCCTGTCGCTGCGACCACTGTAAGTCAGTCCATCCATCATTCATGATGCTCTACCATATCTTTATGTGTCAGGCAATTCATTAGACCCACAATTACTGAAAACATATTCATTTGAAAAACAATTTCTGGAAAAAAAAGATAAGGAATGTAATGCCATACATTAACATGGAGGAGGTGGGGATTTGTAATTGTAGCCAGACACCAGGTGGCGATCAAGACATATAGTGTCTCCATTTCTACATATCTTATCTGTCTCTGCTCTGTGGTCAGCTTCACATCGAGCACGACCCAGGCGTAGGGTCACGGGAACATATTCTGCATCATCGGCCTGTCTCGGGATATTCGGTTGGATTTATGAGCTTTGACAGTGACCTTTTGGAAAGTTCACCATCCTCTGACGCCATTCCACGTGACACCATTGATTTGTCTCTCTTTAGTCCCTCTGTTCAGGAGTCAGAGGCTCAGCCACCACACATAAAAGCCATCTAACACTTGAGCTGCGTGCTAATAACCTATGGTGACACATTCAGCTGGTTTACTTGATATGTTTCCACAGAGAGTTTGACACATGTGGCTGTCCACGGAATTTTGAATAACACCATGCAGAGTGGAGAGCGAATAGCTCTTTTAATCAATTTGGAAATAAAAGGCAAAAAAATGAGTTATTCGTGAAAATAGGCTTTTTCCTGCCCTGAGACATATTTGAATGGAAATGGAGAAAATCAAACCTGCAGCAGAAAACTCTCAATCATCTGTCTGTCATGACAAATATCCTGAGGCCATGTCGAGATGTTCTTTTATCTCTCTGAAGATTACTTGTTATGTTTGACAATGAGATTGGAACCTTTCTCATAAACATGCACAATAAACAAATAACATTACATTTTGAGAATTGTGCATCAACATTGTTGGTTTCACAGTTGGTAAATAAAATGGGGTCTGTGCACCAGTAAATAGAGAGGATAGAGGCTAAGGGTGTCACAGACGGTAGAGTTAATGTAAACAGTACATTCAACTGTACAAATACATGTGTTGTAAGTGTGTAGCTTTCACTAGGGAGGGGTCGGGTCTCGTTTGACCTGTCCTTGTTGGCTTTTTTTATTATGATGGACTTCACCTTTAAAGGTGCAGTGTGTAAGATTTGGTGACATCTATGGGTGAAGTTGCGTGTTGTAACCCTCACCTCACCTTTTCAAGCATGCAGGAAAACCTATAGTAGCCCTCAGTTGCCAGTAAAGCTCAGAGGATGTTTAGTATGTCCGCTCTGGGTCGCTGTATAACACACAGAGAGGACCCGCTCCTCATGTAAATATACGTTAATGGGTTCATTTAAGGGTAATGGAAAAAAAAAGAATACATTGAGGTGATCATGAAAATGTCAGTCTGTCATTGTTTTTTTTCAATTTTTGTACCAACAGAAGTGAGTAAAATTACGTGCTGCACCTTTATGAGCTGAAATTCTCCTTATTGCACCTAATGACCATAAGATGTATGCTATATCCCTTTCACACCAAAATGAGTTGGTATTTGGAGCTTTTATTTAATGCAGGTACATTTCTGTTTTATGTTCAGTCATGTTCAAAATCACAATAATCTAAGCATCTTATTTATGCAAAGAAAAATAAAATGCTGTGGCACTTAGCTACTCTGTAAACACATAAAGCACCTATCCATGGCTACAGACGTAATAACTCCCCTGAGATAAAGAAGCATCATCATTTAATGACGAGTGCTGAGTCTTGGGTTGTGTGACGTTATGAAACATTCCAGACATAAGCTAGTGGATCCAAATGGCCTGGAAACATTGATGGCTGATGCCAATAACAATGAATGATTCAGGGTTACATCGAGCTACAATTGTAAATATCAGTAATGGTGATTAAAACAAACAAACAAGTAATTCACAAATATCTACTTTGAAAACTGCCTTAAATTGTGTAGTATCATTTGCCTTCACCCTCATTAACAACTCAACAAGCAGCATGTTGGTGACACACTAACTGTATGTTATGCTGACAGGCACATTTGGAAAGATTAATTTCCTCACAGGAATCTTTGAAGAGCCAAAACACCCCCACACGTCATGTTTCCATGTAACCCAGAGTAGACCCACTAAACATCTTTTGACGTTTAATCGCAGCTGAAGTCTACCATAGGTTGTCCTGCATGCTTAGAGGGGTGAGGGTGAGGTGATGGACACAACATGCAACTTCACCTCCAGATGTCCCCAAATCTCACACACTGCACCTTTAAGAATTTTGGTGCACAGCTGAGACTGATGCCGGATTGTATTGCTGGGGCCTTGACACCATGTGTTCATGCAACCACCGACCACCCACCATCTACTGTTGTTACAGTACTGTTGCTTTTTATTGTTTCATCTGTTCTTGCCTCTGATGGTTAAATAGCAACAACATACCTGGACGAACCCAAAGGGGAAATCAGCGGCCGTCTGATGCCCTGATGAAATGCCATCCTCCGGTCTTCAGTCATGGGAGGGAAAGTACAGTCGTACTTGTCCTGGTTGGCTTGTTCAAGCTTTAAAGGGTGAGGGTGAGGCGATGGACACAAAATGCAACTTCACCTAAAGATGTCACCAAATCTTACGCACTGCACCTTTTAAACCTGCAACTATGAGCAGGAAACAGAATATCTGCTGCGGCTCTTATACATACTCGCCTGCTTCCTGCAGCCTCTGTTCAGGCCTTATTCCCCTGAACTCACTAATATCCTCTATGAGAGGTAATCTCCAAGAAATGTCTAGAGGTAAATTATTCTGATAAAAGCACTATGCGGTAATTTTTGCTCTTGCAATTACATAAAGCACAAGCCTCGGACCACTGAGGCTTCAGATGGAGCCTGTTGAAGCCTTAAGAGTTGAACGTGCTCTCGTCCCTCTGCTGTAATAACCAGCTGTTGTTGATCGAACCGTGGTGCCTGGAGGAGGGAGCAGGCAGATGCTCTGGTGACACAGACAATGACGAACACCTCCTGCAAGCATCTGTGCACACACACACACACACACACACACACACAGATCAAACGGATGTGGACAATTAGGGACTCATCAATGGCACCTCTTGTGTCGCTGCGTGAAGCACAAGGACCAGTCTGCTGTGCACCACTGATTGACACAGTATTGAGAGATCTGATGAGGGTTTCTCATTCAGTTTGAAGCTGTTTTAAAGTGCTAACATGTGTTCTTCAAAGCTGCCTGTAAAGTCAAACTCCAGGTCCTTCCTTTAAAAGGTGCAGTGTGCGAGATTTCGGTCAGTTTTTGCCTCCTCTATCTGTAGATAAATCATATACTGACACTTTTACAAATGTAGACTGTGTTTACAGCACCCTAAGATAAGTCCTTTGAAGGTGCAGTGTAAGATTTGGGGATATCTAGAGGTTAAGTTGCATGTTGTACCCATCACCTCATATGCGGGTCCTCTCTTTGGGCGCCACTGAGGGCTACCATAGGTTCTCTTGCATGCTCAGACGGATGAGGGTGAGGTGATGAATACAATGTGCAACTTCACCAGTAGATGTCACCAAATCTTACATACTGCAACTCTTTGTGACAGTCTCAAGTTAGCAGAGGCGAAAAAAAAACACTAAAAAAATCAATCATTATGACTTCATTACAGGTTTCCAGTCTGTAGAATGGAGCGTTGAATAGAAGTGAGCACTCAGTGAGCTTTGATTTTGAGTGAGCGGCGCAGGTCAGTCCCTGATCACATGAAACCGGAGCCTCACAGCAGGGGGGTTATGGGCCAAGCTGCATGGCAAATATCTCAAGTTTTTCTTTTTGAATAAGACCCATCAGCGGCTGCTGCGTTCGGGTTTGGACAGTGAGCTGGGAACTGTGATGAACAGCCCTGCTGAAATTCTCTTTGATTCTAGTAATCCTTTTGGACTATAAGATCAAACACTGCTACACAGAGATAGCTTTGTAATTGCTGCCACATGCTTAAATCAAACCAGCGAGTTAGTTTGACCACCGTGCAACAGTGATGTAATACTGCTACTTTCTCAGCCCTTTAGTTCTCAGGGTGTAGCAGTTGATGATTACAAGGTGATGTCCACTACTTGCTCCATACTTGCACTTCCACCTTTGAATCCATAGTGGCTTTTTAGTTTTTGTGTTTATCTATTATTACATATCGTGACGTGGATTACTCAGGGATTACACAAATGAGACAGAAATAATGTAAGATTATCACCTTTACTGAAGTCTAGATTCAACCAACATGACTCAGACAGAACGGAGGGAAGTGAGGAAAACAAAAGCAAAACAAAGTCATGGTGCCACACAAAATGTCTGAACAACAAAACAGGGAATATTTCTATAAGAAATTAAGCACCACATAAAATGCACATAAATGTTATAACTACAAAAATACGGCAACCGTACAGTAAACTGTGTCCGGGGCTCCATGCCCCAAAGCATGCTGGGAAGCCCCAGCACTCTCCTGCACAACATGCTACAATATTTTTTCATTTATTTCTCATTCATCTTATCATTCAAAAAATAGATAAAAAGAAAATACATAGACAGATAAATTAATAAACAAATCTGCAGTGGTTAGACACTGGTATGTTGAGGTTCAGTGACATGACTCAGCGCTTTCTCTGTGCTTTAATTTGAACTGTGAATGTTTTTTGCTTTTTCGTTTTTAATACTGATTCAATGGTTCATTGGTTTTAATGACTTACTTTAGGTGTTAACAAGACATTCATTCATGCCAGTGCAGTTCTCATTTACATGTATTCATATAAGATCAGTGTGACCCCTACATTCTAATCAGTGCATCTATGAGTTTGTCTATCTTCTAGTTTATCTATTCATCTCTATCACTGACCTCCAAAATATCATTTCAATATAAATAGGAATTAAGTACTTATTTGAGCATGATTCATTAACATCATTCCTCAACATGAACATGATCAAGTCTTTTAAAGATCTAATTTCTTGAGAATGTATTAAACTGTTTTACCCATTGCCTGACCACCATTCCCATAGTGTGTTATAGGGTGTGGCGCTTCTAAGTAGTAGTGGTATTTATTTAAATATTAAAGGGAATCAGGATATAACGGTGTAAATGCACCGGTAAATTACACTGTTGATTGACGGTTGAATTCAAACCATAAATTCAGTCCCTGTCCTCCAATATTGAATATCAAAGTCTTAATCTGATATGGTAAATATGTGACTTGCCTCCTTGTCACTCGTTTATAGTCTTACTTGATATAATATCTCTCCTATAGCTGCAGCTTTGATAAATAAATTGCTCTGCACAGGAGTCGCTCATCATTCCGGTGCGAGGCGGCATCAGAACACAACTGATAACTCATATATGAAAAAGATCACATGAATAAAGATGAGAGCTTGTACCATTTTTAAACTTTAATAATGTTTTGCCCGACAGCTCCGTGGCTGGTGTACTTTCCCCAGGATGAGGCGGTCAGTGTGCATAAACTCATTCACATAAATTCTATGTACTATTTACATCTATTATTTAAATCATTTCATGGAAATGTAGAATAATTAGATTTTAGCCCAGTAAGCATGCTAATGTGGTGATTATAATGAAATGGAATAATTCATGTCAGTGACAGGAGGGTACAGTATGTACATGACATCAGCCTCAAAATGACTGAACAACAGAGGGGACAGCTTGAACCAGAATGGCTTAAAGGTACAGTCTGTAAGATTTGGTGACATCTACGGGTGAAGTTGCATGTAGTATCTATCACTTAACACTTCCCATTTGAGCATGCAGGTGAACCTATGGTAGCCCTGAGGAGTCATTGAAGCTCAAAAGATGTTTAGTGCGCCCTCTGGGCCATTGTCAAAACATGGCAGTCCCCACTGGGTGGACCTGCTCCTGGCATAAACATACATTGAAGGGCTACTTTTGGGGTTCTGTAGAAAGCAAGTCATACATTGGGGTGATTATACATTTGTGAAAATATCTATATATAATTATTTTGTAAATCATACACACTGCACCTTTAGAGTGCATATAAGATTCAATAAGAGTCAGGTTGTCTTTCATCTTACCCAGAGTCCTTCCAAGTTGGAAAGGCATACCCCACTGAGACAAGGACATTAGCCAGAGTTTGCCAGAGTTTGCCAACGTTGACGTTGATGGTGTAGTGGTGTTGAAGAGATGAGATGCATCAAGTCCATTTCCCCAGATTTGGCCTCATATTACGAGCTTTTGCAGAACCAATAACACCATCATTCAGTGAAATGTTTTATTTAAATCTCTACATTATGATTATCATTACAGTGACCATATGTGCGTATTAGTTGTATAGAGGTCATGCAGCTTTCAGTCACAGCTCAACATGCTGCTTTGAACTTCTGTGAGTCAAAACTTTGAAAACATTTGACCTTCATGCATCAAAACGTAATGTATTCATGTTTTTTTTTAACCCCAAAACATATTCTGCGGCTCATTACCCAAACCTTCAATCATTTTGGGTAATGAGCTTCACTTTGCCACCACTTGTCAAGGCTTAAAAACATTTGAATTTGACCTTGACCAGTGTGATGTGACTGACTAATGCATCACGTTTAAGAGACTCTACAATGGAAACAGCCTCAGTATTTGTCTGAGTGTGACCAAGGGCTCACCCAAGCCGTTGGAGGGTCACGTTGATGCTATTTAACAGCTTTGCATCTTGTCAGGAAACATCTCAAAAGCTAAAGGACAGTAGCATTAGAACTGCAAAGACAACACTTAAGTATCTCATCAATGTTCCTGTCACAACAAATGAGGGAAATAAAGAAAACATGAGACAGAAAACTCATGCATCTCACAACTCCCTTTACATTCTGTGGCTCTGTCCACACATATGACTACTCTACTATAGTACCTTCTCTACTGTTGTCTAAATGCAAAACACTGTCATTGGTTAAAGGTGCAGTGTGTAAGATTTGGCGATATCTAGCAGTGAAGTTGCATGTTGTATCCATCACCTCATTCTCACCCGTCTGAGCATGCAGGAGAACCTATGGTAGACTGCAGTTGTTATTAAAACTCAAAGATTTCCAGTGTGTCCACTCTGGGCTATTGTAAAAACATGGTGGCCCATGTTTAGAGAGGACCCGCTCATCATGTCAATACAAATAAATGTGCTCATTTAAGAGTAATGGGGGGGAAATAAAACATTTAGGTGATTGTAAATCCATGCATATGTCAGTTTGTAATTCTTTTGTAATATTTTCAGAAATTACAAAAATGACCAAAATCATACATACTGCACCTTTAAATCAATAATCTACAAAACGAGAAAGTAAAATATTTCAAAATATGGAACAGTAATGAGAAAAGAAAGAAAGAAATTAAATGCATCAAAGAACCCCCCAACCCCCCCCCATTACACACACACACCTTCAAATGACCTCTGCAGCCATGAAGAACTTGTCTAAGGTGTAATCTGGATGGGAACCAAAGGTGGCCTGAAAGAGCTTTGTTGGGCCATGTTGTTTGTTGACATGCAGTATTATTATGGGCTAGCTTTGTTCCACAAACAGGAAATGAAAGTCCATTGCTATTATTCCACGATGAATGTGGGTCACATGAGGATAGACAGGGGATGTGGGGGATCTGAACCAAAACACTTATCAGTATGTACACATGAATTGATGGAGAAAAATAAATATCTCCATATTATCTTTATTATTAGAGGTGCAGTGTGTAAGATTTGGTGAGATTCTTAGGCTGCATGTTGTATCCATCACCTCACCCTTCCCATTAGAGCATGCAGGAGAACCTATGGTAGCCCTCACTTGTCATTAAAGCTCAGATGTTTACTATGTTCCCTCTGGGCCATTGTAAAAACATGGCGGCATGTAAATAAAGAGCTCATATGAGGGTACTGTAAAAAGTGAGCCATATATTCAGATGGTAATACTTTTGTAAATATGAGTGTTATGAAAATATAAACTAGGTTTATAACTGTTTTGCAATCATATTTCTTAGATAGAAGTGATAGGAATTACAAAAATAAAAAATAATAAAATGCAAGAATTTTGTAACATCTCACACAAGAAATGATGTCTTGCTTACTTTTTAAGATTGAATTAATTATTTTCATTAACACTTTTTCGTTGCAGAAAACTGTAGCACTTAATAAGGTTGTTTCTCAATCATTTCTGGGGTTGTGATTCACAATAACGTGTCTTAACATCTTGTTCATAGAAATGCTTTTGATGGATTACATCATAACCTACATGGCGATAATGACGGTGTGGAAAATTAAGATATTCATCAGATCCAATGTCAGAGAGGAAGTGCTAAAGCATGTTAACACAGTCGGAGGAGAGACGTAATTACACTGAGGGAACCCATTATAGAATGTATATTTCATTTTACTGTCTGCACATTGGGGAAACGGTTTCACCTTGAGCTGATTCACAGCTCCGATGTTCCACCATAGGTTCTTTACTTAGGACAAGTGGGAATAATATGGTGCAGCAGATTCTATTTTCAGCCTCGGCACATGGTGGCTGTGAGGGGGTGAGGAAACACAAAGCCCGACTGAAGGTGGAACAGCTCTGTTACACACTTGGCCAGAATCCATTGACTCAGTTTAACTAATCAGTGTGCCGGTTAATGAGGAGAGATGACACCGCGCTCCCTTAACAAGAGTCGGCGCCTCCCGGCGGTAATGGGAAAAGTCCAAGAGACAAGCAGTGGGAGGTTGTCTCAGCAAAGCGGGGGAAGTGACCAACTGCAGGAGGAGCGGAGTGGTCGGAGCGTGACACAGAGGACGGGAGGGGACGGGGCAAGGTGATGGAGGACAGGACGGAGGAAGGAGAGCAGGGGAGGAGACGGGGATAACGAGAGAATGCGACGGTGCAGGGGCGGGATTGGACAGGAAAGAGCAGGACTGAGTCATCATAATGGTAATGTGGAGAGGTGGAGAGCGGCCGAGGCCGGCTGACTCACTCAAATGCACTTTCAAGTGAAACATGGAATGAAACATGGAATGTCACGGCGCACCCCAGGGAGAGGAAATGTGAGTCCGAGGCCAGAGAGTGTACTCTGCAGGTCGGCCTCGTCATCAGAGGCCAGAGAACGATCCGAACGCAACTGTTTGACTCTCTGTGACTGAGACTCTCAATACCGACTGTCTCTCCTCTAAAGCGAGGCACATGTTGGTGACAGTGACAGTGGAAGCAGAGTTTACACTTTAAATTCACTCTACCAACATTCTGCCCTTGTCGTTGACGGAGTATTAGAATTGCAGATGTCTCTGAATCCCTATATTTCTAAACAAGGACCCTGGGCCAGAGTCTAATAAACCTATTTAAAAGTTGACTAAGCCAAGGTCCATGAAGTGCTTATTACATCATGCTTTTTTTCCAAAATAGTTTTTCTTTATTGTTTTATTAGCAATAACAGCATTTTGTTATATTGCATGTTTATTTTTCCATTTTTTCTATTTTTTTGCATTGATTTCCTATAGGGACAAATTCCAAATTCTGATAATGGTGTAACTGACAACTATTGATGATATGACAGATGTCGGTTTGGTTTGATTTCATGTTGGAGACTGTGACATGTTGGTGGTACAGTCTACTGGATTATGATTTTAAGAGAAATATTTTGGTGGTATATTTTGTGATATCGTTACATATATGCTGTAGTAGTTCTTGACCAAACACAGGACTTTTAATGTTGTAATACAACTTATAAAAACTATATCTAAAAAACTGCAAGGAACACCCATATCAAAATGTATATTTTGTATTTTGAAGGTTTATCTCTACTGAAGTGTGAGGTCTTAGCTGTAAATGACATCATATCTGTTGTAATTGTTGTCTTTGAAAGTATTTTCTTTAACTTGTTATCAGATCAGTGAAAAGGAACCCCACTAAATGCAGAGGTAAATATTGTTGTTTTACTGCTGCAGGCACTACAATAGCTTTGGCCTGAGCCCCAAACATTTGCAGAGAACATATGACTTAATGCATTAATGCAATCGATTACACACTGTGTGATTTGGTAAGTGGAAGGGAATCGTTTTGTTGTCATCCTATCTGGTTTATCAGCAGGGACCTTATAAATAGTTTCAATATTATCATTGTTATCGGTTTTATAATTATCATTCTTGTTGTTGTGGCTGTGTTTCGTTTTTTAGGTATTACATTTCAGCTATTTCACAGGCATGTTGAGCATTTCATTTATTTTCTTAAAAAAAGAAAAGGAAAAAAAGCTCCTTAATTCAGCTCAATACAAAGTATTCCAGCTACCAAACAAACATACTGCTTTTACCTTGACAACAACTGTGATTCAGTAATCCCTGTTCATCTTATACCAGTCTGTCTGTGTTGATGTCTCAATACACGAAGGTGAAATAAAAATAATAATAGTGATTACATAGTGATGTACAGTGAATGATCTGACAAGGCAGACATTATTGGACATAGACTGTCAGTTGCCATCCACTGCTATTGTTTCTCCTTTTGTTTAGAAGAAAACCAATTCAATTGCCTCCCACCACTGCCTACTCACCTGTTTATATTGATATTACATAATGCACAGTAGCAATACCACCATTATTATCCATCTGTTTACAGCACACATGACACATTTGAAGTTCCTAGGATGACTGCCTGGCAAGATTTGCATTGTAAACACTAAGAAGCTAGATAATCGTGAAAGCCGTGGTTGTGATGTATCACCTGAGTGCAGCAGCAGCGGCGGTTACACAGATAGTTTCATAATATTTCTGCAGCCTCAGCTGAACCATCAGCTCTCTCGTAATGAGCTGCTAATGAGTGTGAGACAGAGTGTGGAGTGCCAGATGCAGTGGCCCTTTAACCTAATAACTCGTAATTGTGGTTCATACAGTAAATTACCGCATCACACAAACCGATGATAAGTATCAATAAAATGCCTTAAGGACTTTTCCAGCCCACTTTGTCTGTTAGCAAACCTGATTTCATAGCGTGAGCTTCTCACATGGTGCGGTGCGGTGTGCTGCTGCCATGGTAACTGGAAATCCTGTGTTCATATTAGGTCTGCACAACATTACACCAAAACATGTGACATTGGCCACTAGGGGTCACTATATCCAATTTTCAGGGGAAATATGTGTTTCACCTTCAACGTATGTCATTGTAATTCATGTCTTGAACAAGCAAGGAGGATATGATTCAATTAAAAGGGATTAAAACTTTGAATTCTATTAACATCCCATTAAGATATTAAATCAGTTGTTGAATGTATTTTGAGAAATTCAATTCAAAACTTTAATTTAATGTTATTCTTTCATGTCATAAGGGAATGTACAGACCAATACTGATTGTGATTTTTCTTTTGCAGATAAAATGTGATGAAGGAAACCAATCACGACAACATTCATTTGATTCTGCTATTCAGCTCTTTTGAGGTAAATGTGTTGATTATTAAAGGTACAGTTTACAAGAGTTGGTGACTGTTTTTTGGTGACATTGCATGTTGTATATCACTTCACCGTATCACCATTGACTGTGGGTCAAGAGGAATTAGGGCCAGATCTTAGCCAAAACATTTAGCATAGCATAGTATGTACACACACGTTTATGGAGATAAAGAAACATCCCCAAATTATCTTGATCATCAAAGGTACAGTGTGTAAGATTTGGTAACCCTTAGTTTAAGCTCAAAAGATGTTCAGTATGTCCACTCTGGGCCACTGTAACAACATGGCAGCCCCAATGGGGAGGACCCGCTCCTGATGTTAATATGCCTCAAGGGGGTTAATTACGATCATTTAAAATAAAGTCATGCATTCAGGTGATTACACATTCATAAAATAACAAAAATCTTACACACCACTCCTTATCAATCTGTGGTGTTTTGTTTATTTACCTATTTCAGGATGACATATGCTTGCCGCTGTGTGTGCAAAACAGAAATGGATTGGAAAACATGTCCATCTGCTTCACCCCTGATCCACACCCGGCGACACAGCCCACTTCAAACCAAGGTGAGGAATGAAACTCCCTCAGTCTGGAGGTGAATGTCTCTTTAACTGTGACATCATTACTCGCTGTGTTTCAGCGCCACACATTCGACCACTTCACTACAGCAGGATAAAGCAGACACAAGGGATTACATGTGGGGTCTCTGAGTATGACCTCTCGCAGTTTCAGTCATTACAGCTGTTGCGTCTGGCGACTCTCGACCTTTTCAGAAATAGCTGCGATCAAACCTTCTGTGTGAGTCATGTCGGGACATTTAGTGGGATTTAGCTGGTGCTGGTGCCCTCATCTGCATGTAGGGGCCATTTCAGCGAGAGCGCTAAGCTGCTGCGAGGTAAACATCTGCACGGGCCCGGGTGGGTGCAGGGGGCGGGTGCAGGGGGGGGGGGGGAGAGGCTGCTTGCACATCTGTGAGGGGGGGGGGGGGGGGGGGGGGGGGGGGGGAGAGGCTGCTTGCACATCTGTGATGCAAGGATTTAATGGCTGTCGTGTCCTTATGTTATTGTTTGTGACCTGGGAGGTTATCTGGAATCAGTGGTGATGTAGGTGTCACCATGGTGATGTCATATAGTGATTCGAACAGCAGTGAAGAAGCTGCCTCTTTAGCCTCCATTTTCACGTTGCCCTCTTTGTCTTTAAAGGTGCAGTGTCATTTTTGTCACCTCTAAATATGGTACCAAGCAATTACATACTGGTATGTTCATGCATTTGTAATACATTTTTTCGCATTACCCTAAAATGAGCCCCTTAAAGGTGCAGTGTGTCAGGTTTAGTGACATCCAGAGGTGAAGGTGGATGTTGGATCCATTACTTCACCCTCACCCTTCTGAGTTTGCAGGAGAACCTTTGCTAGACTTCAGTTGTCATTAAAACTCAAATGACGTTTAATACGTCCACTCTGGGCTACTGTAAAAACATGGCGGCCCCCCGTAGAGGGGATCCGCTTCTCATGTAAATATACATTAATGGGCTTATTTAAGAGTACTGAATGAAAACTGAAACATTTGTGTGGTTAAAAGGTAATGAAAATGTCAGTATGTCATTGTTTTGTAATATTTTCTAGAAGTTACAAAAATGACCAACATCTTACACACTTGTACCTTTAATATATATTTCTCTGAGGTGTGGGTCTTCTCTATCGGGGCTGCTATGTTTTTATAGTAGCCCAGAGTGGGAGTACTAACGATGTTTTTGTGTTTCAATGACAATTGGAGACGACCACGGGTTCTCCTGCAGGCTCTGGAGGGTGAGGGTGAGGTCATAGATTTAACATGCAGTTTCACCTCTCCAGGTGTCCCCAAATCTTGCACATCTCACAATCTTTAAACTTGCCTCCCATTTCCCTGAGAGAGGGACAAGTGATGGGTTTAGCCATTTAAGCGGAAAAAAGGAGTCTGCTTGCCCCTGACCAGGCTCCTGCAAACACATCCAGCCACATTACACAGCCGTTTATGAGTGTTTACTTTGGCTGATCACTGGCATCTTGTCTGAATAGTTCTCGAAAATATCTCCTCCTCCTGCTGTTGCTGTTTACTCTGTCGCACCATCGCTCTCCTTGCCCTCTCATTTCGCTCCTGATTACAGTGAAAACACTTCAAGGCTATTAATACCAGCACATGATGCATGAGAGGGAGATTGAGATTGGAGGTCAGGGGATGAATAAGGAAGCGCGAGTTTCGAGGAAAACATTCGAAGCTGTCACATCCTTCTGTCTGAAAATATACGAAGTAAATTATGCAGCACATCGATAAAAGGGTGTTTTATTGGTGTAGTTTATTGCCTTGTCAGATGTATTTTTTCTCTTATTATTTTCCCCTCCCTCCCTACGACCTTAATTTTTTCGAATTTCTACCCTCAGGACAAAAACAGAGCATTTCAAACCAGTAACATCCACAACATCAAAACGTGAAACATCATAGAAGACCCCTGTATTATAAGGAACATAGAAAAGAATACAATAGAATATAACTCTTTTATTGATCTCACAACAGTACATTCACATTGAGTTTATAAACCCCCCCAAATTCCAAATTTAGTAGAGAACTTATATTGATGCATAGCAGTCATCAGCCTTAGAATTATGAAAGTGACAGGTGAAGAGAGTATCAGTGATTATCTGGTTACCATGGCAGCCGACAGGGGGCGGGATATATTAAGCATCAGCCTTTTCTATGAAGTTGTTGTGTAGGAGGAAAACTATAAATATGCAAGAATTTGATCAGGTCGAATTCTCATCCTGAAACTTGCAAGACAATCCAAAGTATCACAGTTATCAAATAGCTGCATCTCCAGTTTCTGTGTGTGGAATGTGGGGCGCATTCCTTTATTTGTTTGTTTGTTCATCACATGATAATTGTCGAATGAATCAAAATCAGGTGTAGCCAGTTGATTGACCGGTCACCTGACCCGCCCCGCCCCCCTGTGCACACTCCTCCAATGTGTGACTGGAGTATGAATAACGCATAGTCACTGGTTTGCAGGAAAGTTAGCTGGTTAGCATGTCACAGATGATGTCAACAAACCAATCCTCCTGGCATCGTTTCCTCCACTCAGCGTCCAGCAGTAGTCAAGTAGTGCATTTCATGTGTTTTGAGGGTGTAGCGTTCACCAAAGGGATGAAGGGGGGTAGATCAATGTATTTTTTGTGTGATTGTCTTTTCTGATGTTATAGATGTGATAGTGACTTACAAATAGTTGAACAGTGGTGTTATAAACCATGTTCTAAATGTAAATGTAAATTTGATAGTGGTATATTCAATCCACTATTCATGTACCTGGATTCTATAAAAGAGCAGTCATAAAATTTTGTTTACAACAACAAAGTGAGCAGAGTTTCTGTCTATTGCAAATTTTAAAAAACGTGCAGTGTGTAAAATGTCATTTTTTCAATTCTATTGGTAGGGTCCTCTCTACAGGGGCCGCTATGTTTTCACAGTAGCCCAAAGTAGACATATAAACATCTATTGAGCTTTAGTGACAACTGAAGTCTACCATAGGTTCTCCTGCATGCTCAGGAGGGTGAGGGTGAGGTGATGGAGACAACATGCAACTTCACCTCTAGATCACCAAATCTTACAAACTGCACCTTTAAAAGTAGACATACATTTGGTAATGGGTCATTCAAAACCCTATTCATGTACTGGGATTCCATTAAAGAGCAGTGGTGTCATTTAGTTGAAAACAACAAAGTGAGCAGCGTTTTCTTTCAAATGTAAATTAAATTGGGTGTGTCAGTGTCACAGGTCTGCAGCACATACACATGAACAAGGTTTAGCTTCTTGCGATAAATTGACAGTTAGACTGGAATGAATGTAAATCCCAGTGTGCGGACCAGTTGCACTTTCTTGCAGCATGTTAATAACGGGCAAATGAGAACATAAGAAACCAGCTCCAGATCTCAGCCCACAGCCCTGTGTCCTCAAAGAGCTGAGAAAAAGCGAAGCCATTACACATGAAAGAAAAGGAAAAGCACCCATCACCCTCAAGAAAGGCAGGCGTGACAAGAGGCGATCAATACCAGACAAATGGCGTTGGGGGCAGGGCCCTCAGATCTCGCTCCTTTTTAACAAATGAGCCGAGCTTTGTGGAAGACAGTGAAAACAAATCCTCTACCTTCTGCCTTCGGGCCCCCCAATTTTGGATGTAAGTGACGTTCCGCAGAACGAGGCGAGCCGAAACAAAGTAACAGACGATGAATGTGTTGTGTTGTATGTGAGGGAGAGCACAGCCAGGGCTCACGGCGAGATGTAGCTGCAGACAGGAAGTGGTGATGAAGGGGAGAAGATTCAGCTCAGTGCTCCTTCAGTCCAGTTGAAGATTACCTTTATTAATTCCACCTGGGGGAAATTCAAATGATTCTTTTCTTTTCTTCTTCTCAGTAAATCAAATGGGAAAGGACATGTATTTGTATTGATCGTATTATGTTTTCATGACCATTCAGTGGAGTTGCTATTCACCCATTCACATTCATCCAGTTCGGCGCCGTCTCTGTCTCACTCAAACACACTGGACACAGACACAGTTAGGGCCTCATTCACTTGACCATTTTACTCAGGACAGTTTGGTTTGTGGAACCTGGGCGAGAGAGAGATTGAACCTTAAGTTTAGAGGATGACCCACTTTACCCCCCAAGCTGCAGTGATACTGTTTATGTATTATCTGTACTTTACAACTGAAACTCTAAAACATACTGGTGCAACTTTAAGACCTCGATATAGGTGTGAATATAAATGGCCCAATATATGACAACAACAATCAGGTGGTTTGAGTTTGATCTCTGTTAGTATGAGAGAAAATAACTTCACTTTATTTGATTTGTATTATTTCCATGTATATATGCAAAGTTTTGTATTTTTTATTTACATTATTTTTACATTTCTTCTTTTATATTTTATCAGAAAAATGTATAGTATACTGTTTTAATTCTTGTTGCTCTCTTTTGCACTGAACAGGTTTGCATTCATATTCGTTACACTCCTGTATGATGAAGGGATTCTGATTCTGACCTGACAGAGTGAACCTTTTCTATAGTATTGACATCTATGTGCATACAATTGTGACTTTATTTTCATTTTTCTTCTTGTTAAATGATGCCTTTTTGTCGTCACAGTTTGCCTTTACTCTCAAAATCGACTTTTCCTCCACAATGCAGTTCCAGTTGTAAAGTACAAATAATACATAAACAGCATCACTGCAGCTTGGGGGGTAAAGTGGGTCATCCTCTAAACTTAAGGTTCAATCTCTCTCTCTCCCAGATTCCACAAACCAAACTGTCCTGAGTAAAACGGTCAAGTGAATGAGGCCCTAACTGTGTCTGTGTCCAGTGTGTTTGAGTGAGACAGAGAAGGCGCCGCACTGGATGAATGTGAATGGGTGAATAGCAACTCCACTGAATGGTCATCAAAACATAATAAGATCAATAAAAATATATATATATATTATATATATATATTGCTATTCACCCATTCACACTCATCCAGTGCGGCGCCTTCTCTGTCTCACTCAAACACACTGGACACACACAGTTAGGGCCTCATTCACTTGACCGTTTTACTCAGGACAGTTTGGTTTGTGGAACCTGGGAGAGAGAGAGATTGAACCTTAAGTTTGATGAATGCAAACCTGTTCAGTGCAAAAGAGAGCAACGAGAATTAAAACAATATACTATACATTTTTCTGATAAAATAAAAAAGAAGAAATGTAAAAATAATGTAAATAAAAAATACAAAACTTTGCATATATACATGGAAATAATACAAATCAAATAAAATGAAGTTATTTTCTTTCATACTAACAGAGATCAAACTCAAACCACCTGATTGTTGTTGTCATATATTGGGCCATTTATATTCACACCTATATCGAGGTCTTAAAGTTGCACCAGTATGTTTTAGAGTTCCTCAAAAGAAAGAGTTTTAATGCTAAGTGAAGGCTACCATAGTATGTGCTTGATGTCAGTTTATCTTGATGATTTTATTTTAAAATGGTATTATGGAACTTAAGAAGGGATTTAAAAGTCAATAATTTCCTAAACATGAGCATTAGCATAATCATTTTCAAATATTGTAATATTTCAAAACCATTTTGCGGATTTTTCAGTGGGTCGCAGGCCTTTGACTAGGAAGGTAAAAAAAATCCTGTTATTTTATTTTGGAGAGGACATTTTATGCACCGGCGCACCGTCTATTTCCACTCCTTAACAGTAGGTGGCGATGATGCCCTGTAATGCTATTAGACACCAGCCATTTGTCAGATAGGCTCATCATCGATAGGTGATGGTGGGTCCCGGAGCAGGACCAGTTGTCTAAGCCACAGCGCCTCCTTACAGGGACAGTATGATCTGAGCTGTCAATCACACTCTGTCTCTTCAGTGGGAGCTGCTGCAGTCATGATGATTGACTGAGGACAAACCACATTAGTGCAGAGTGAAACAGCATGTTGACATACAGCACATGCTTCCAGGTGGCACAGACACAGATATAAACCTAATCTCATCATCAGCCAGTCCCCCGGCTCATTCGCAGTAAAATTAGTACAGGGACATTCAATGTAATGTGTTGATGGGCTTATTTGTCACTTTAATGAGGTGGAGTGCACATTTTTTTTCTTTGATATCTTTTCCCTCAAGCTGTCTTGTTAACACTTGTGTCTCTCCCGTTTCTCTGCTGGTTTGAATGTATCTGAGAGGTATTGAGGTTTCAATCCATGTCCCTGTGTTTAAAGGTGCAATGTGTAAGATTTGGTGACATATATATATATATATGAATAAAATATATGTATAACATACATATTCAAAATGAAGTGAAGAAGCTGCCTCTTTGGCTTCCATTCACATGATTCCCTCTTTGTCTTTCAAGGTGCAATTTTAGTCATTTTTGTTTGACGCACTCCTCATACAGATATACATTTATGGGTTCATTTGATGGCAATGGAAAAAGAAATAATACATTTAGTTGATTATAAATGCATATAAATGTCAGCATGTTACTGTTTTGTAATGTTTTTAGAAGTGACTCAAATGACCGAAATCTCACACACTGCACCTTTGAGCAGATGACATCAACCACTCTATATTCTCTCCATCTCCACAGGATATAATTTGGACAGATTTAGCCATAAACGAATAAATCACATACCAATTTGATTTATGCCACATTAAAGCAATTTCAAGTCCTCTAATTATCCACCTCTCCAGCATCTGTGACTGATACCCACGGGGCTGGCAAACACAACTCTATCTCCCAACAACACCATCTCATAATGGACTTTTAATGGTAGTGTAATAGGTTTTATGGAGTAATGAATTTACTGTAATTGTTGCCTTGGGTGGCCAGAAAACAGCAGCACAGTATAGGAACCGTCTCTTCTGATTTCAGCCACATTCTTACCACAGAAGCATTGAAGGCCTGCATGGTGCCCACCAGAGGATCAAGTGATTTTTGACCCAATTCACCCCACAGACGATTATACTCTTTATATGGCCTCACTGATTCCAGAGCAGAGCAGATTATCTGCTCAAATAATCCGGAAGTGGAAGGGTTTGCAAAATCATTTTGATGAAACAGAATTTGCAAAATCCTTATGATCTCAAATCGTGAATATTCATCTCGTGTTATATTTAGAATAATTGTCTGAGACAGAATAGTAAGCCAAAGTGGCCAATGAGAGCCGGGAAATGAAAAATGCTACATACTTCCTATACTCATCTCCAAGTCCCACTGGAAACTGTAAATGCCATGATGTTCCACCGGTCACTCGTGACTTCCTTAGTAGATTTTCTTCGCTCTCTCCATTTTAGTTTTTTGTGTGTGTTTTTCTCTGTAAATGGTAAATGGTCTGTGGTCACAGCTGAAAAAAAAAACAGAACATATGCAAACCCACATCAGCCCCACTCCATGAGTGAGTTCTAGAGGATTTTGAAATGAAAAATGGCGAGTGTGTGATCTTAAATCCTGACCGCATCATCTGGTGTGTGTGTGTTTTCATCATCATGATATAAAAAAAGAAAAAAAAGAAGGTCATTTTCACCCAAGAGTTGAATATTGTCTTCCCAAAGACAAAAGGTCAGGACCCCCAGGCGGGTCGCAGATGATTTTTAGAATCCTCTCGATGTAGATTGGTGGAACTAGACTTTTATAAAAGGGGTGGTCAGAGAGTGGGCGAGGCTTAATAAGAGTGTCCATATACTAATAAAGGAAAATATAATTCTGTCTCTCTAATGTTTACAGACATAGTCATTCCCACTTGGTGCTACAGTTTATGGTTATTACATCGACTGAGATATTCTACTGCTGACATGGAGCTGAAAATATTATATGGAGATTACTTCGACTGACATATCCTGCTTTTATCTGATTGTAAAATCTGATTGTAGGTTCTATGTAAAACCATGGTTGTCGGGCTGATTGCGTAGTTGTGCCGGTGTTTGGCTAATCGGTTGTGTTGTTGTGCCGGTATTACGCCTGCAGTGCTGTGCACATGTTCTTTTATGTTGTGGTCACCTATGGGTATAGTGGGGGTCACCAGTCTCTGTCATGGTTATTTTGGGGATCACAGACTGAAAAGTTTGGGAACCCCTGCTCTATGGTGCATAAGGCCCATGGACAACTCTCCTGGATCCTGCGTGAAATACACACTATAAGCATACCCCGAATCCGTATTGTGTATAGTACACTATGGATTTCCTTATATACAGTACATACATAATAGCTATGTCATCCATTATCGGTGTTGTCGAAATGCTGCAGTGGTTGTATCTGCAATGAGGAGCCTCTGGAAAAAAAATAGAAAAAAGAAAAATTTTCTCCTGATGACACAGCTCTGCTTCTGCCAAGTAACATTAATAACTGCGAATTATCTTTTTTTTTGTGTAATTTTCTGTATATTATAAACCGGTACGTAACTTTGTGCATCGTTTTCATCAGGCAATAACAAAATACTCTTATGAGAGTAAAAATTGAATTTGCTTTTTCTAATTAATATCTAACTGCTTCTGGGCACACGAGTACACACACACACACACACACACACACACACACACACACACACACACACACACACACACACACACACACACACACACACACACACACACACTAGATAAAGCAACCACACAGCAAAAGCCTGCAGATCATTAAACCATGAAACTGATATTTTTTCATATTATCCTCTGGAGCTGAGAAGTGCAACAGTTCACAACTCCTCCTGTTAATCAAACTAATAGTGGCTTGTCACCCTCAGTTAAGTCTAATATAATATAACTTATGTTTCTGTAATGTCAGGCCAAATTGGAGAATTGCACTCAGGCAGAAACATCATAATCTGCAGTAGCAGCGGCGGTGGTGGCGGCAGCGGCGGCGCAGCACCACAGTGTCTCATATTAGCATTTCCTACTTGGTTGGCTGGTCCCGATTAGAGCACCGCTGCTTTCTACTCTGACTCTGTTAATCCGTGTGATGAGACAGATGCTGTGAGAGCTGATTACGTTTCTCCCAGTGGTGAAATAATACAGTCAGCTGAGCCGGGACGGGTTCAAGTAGTCACCTGCTTTGGCCTCAGTAGCAGGATTTTGTCGCAGATGATTTCAACAGTGATTAAAGCTCTTGGATTAGCTCTCGATGAAATATGAAGTGATATTTTACTGCTGAGAAAACTGCAGTAGAATATGGAGCAAAACATGAAACAGACATATAATTCTTAGTTTTCTAAAGGTGCAGTGTGTAAGATTTGAGTCATTTTTGTCACTTCTCAAATGATTACAAAAACAATTACTCACTGACATTTTTATGAATTTGTAATGTAATGTTTTTTTTCCCCATTACTTTTAAAGGTGCAGTGTTTAAAATTTTGGTGACATCTAGAGGTGAAGTTGCGTGTTGTATCTATCACCTCACCCTTCTTAACATGCAGGAGAGACTTCAGTTAGTACAAAGACAAGATTATCAAAATCTTACAGACTGCACCTTTGAATGAGCCCATTAATGTGTATTTACATGAGGAGCGGGTCCTCCCCATGGATGCCGCCATGTTTTTACAACAGCCCAGAGAGGACGTACTAAGCATCTTTGGAGCTTGAGTGACAACCGAAGTCTACCATAGTTTCTCCTGCATGTTAAGAAGGGTTAGGTGATGGACACAACATGCAACTTCACCTCTAGATTTCACCAAATCTTACATACTGCACCTTTAATTTACTCCAGAGTGAAACTACAACATGAGGCTTTGCTGATATTACAGGGTTAAAAACCCAGACTTATAATTTATGGCAGCAGAGGCTGGAGTGAGCGTCGGCTCCGAAACACATTTGAAAATGTAGTGATTAATGCCGAGACTGTGCACCCAGCTGCTTAATGCAGAACGGGTTGTATTGCTGCTTCGTTTTCAACAAAACATACAAGCGGAAGCTTCATTGAATCGAACTCATGGAGGAGATGCACCTCTCAGACCTGCACTGCATGTTTTGGTATACTGTGAATACACTTAGACTTAGAGGCAACAGCTGCCCTGTATAGGCATCCCCTATGCAATGTGCATACATTTGTTTTTTTAAGGCATTCATAGATAATTAGAATAAGTGATTCAGATTTCAGATTTTCTGTTGCTGCTAACAAGGACTGTGGAGCTACACCTCCCAAACAGGGTTGTTGTGGGATTATGCTCCAAATGATTTGATTATTTCTCATTCTGTTTGATTGTTTGATTTAGTCTCTGTTTTTTTTTCTTCATATTGCAGAATTCAAAATCAGTGAGTTAATTCGATTATTTGTGGAGATCATAAACCTTGTCTATTGAGAACATGCTGAAAATCAACTTTGACTGACTCAACTCTGATTGGTTGACTGGGGTAAGAATATATGACACAGGATTCTGCTAATTTCCCTTTTTTTTCATGAGTTTCATAATAATTGGACTCTTACTTAATAAAAAAATATTTATTAATATGATCAATTCCCATAAGATTGCATTTTTCTTCAACAATTGAAATTGGATTGATTGTCGCTAAAAATCAATGTAAAGCCAGAACTTAAATGACAGGTGCTTGTATTAATGGCTTTGACAGAAACAAATAATGCGGAAGAAATCCTGCCTCTGTGAAGCCTTGCAACGCTTTTTCTCTCCACACAGATCCCACATGCATGGCCACATCTTTTGTTTGTGTAACATCTGTCATTTCTTAAACATAACAATATTTGTTCGCCACCTTCTCTGAGGGCAGCCGCACAATACTCCCACACCCCCCGAACTAATTAAATAAACGTCGTCTTTTGTGCTGCATTAAGTGAGTGCGGTGACAGCGTCTCATGCTAATCAGCCATTGACAAGTGATTATGAACAACTTCGGGAGGAACATGTGATTAAACATGCTCCACTTTGTCGACCTATCATGTCGGAGCAACAAACTTCTAATAAACAGACATGGAACAAAAAACACGACATTTTAAGTGCATCCATTTTTACCAAATTGCTTGGTGTACTTTAAAAGGTGTAATTGATTTTGAATGTGTTTAATTGAGCATATAGCAACATCTGCATCCCCAACATTATCATGTGTTCTCCCAATGGAAAACACGTGAAGCGTGAACATCTGCCATTGACACACAATGCTGTGTTCCTCCAAAGAGATGAGGTAACACCCTCACCCCTGCTGTTGTTTAGTTTTGAATTTTGAACCCACCTGTACCACATTGTTTTTAACACTGTACATACCCCCTATATACTCAAGTCATATAATTAAACACATGTGCTTTGTCAGATCAAAAAGACCCACACATGGTCAACATAAAATGTAGTCAGACAGAGTCCTAGCTTATACTCTCGCATGTTGTCAGGAAGCTTAGACAGACTAATGGCGCTACCATCAGAAATCGTTGGGGGACAGTGTAGCCAGTAAGTTGTGAAAGTCAATCATAGGACACGTGGAAGAACGTTCAACAATGCAAGAACTCTTTCACTAGAAGAGACATTTCACTTGAGAAAAAAATGTGATTATTTATTATTATTTATTCATTATGTTTTTTTTAATGCAAGGTGCAGCTGCATGCCTCTCAGCTCACCTCACCCTTTCCATTCGGGGGGGCCAATATGATAGCCTTTATTTATATTAATTTAAAAAAAACATAGTGGTTCAAAATGTTAGCCTCCATAGTGACGACTTCAATCATATAATAATATTTTTACAATTATTATTACATTTGTAATTTAATAATTCAAATATGTTTTTTTTCATTTCTTTACAAAACAAATTGAAATAATTTCCCCCAGTCTGTAACAATGGCCCTATCAGTAGTGCATTATCTCGCCCTCGCCCATCGCTGCCATGTTTTTTTGTTTTTTTGTATGAGTATCTGACTCTCTGCTGCCACCTAGTGGATAATTATTAGGAAAATAATACCAAAGGTCACATAGCAATCAGGAAGTAAGGGCGATGACTTTCACATCATTTGAACAGTGTGTGTCTCGCTGTTTAATCTTAATGCAAACGTTAATCTAAGTAATCCATTAACAAACAGAACTTGGAGGAGTTTTGCATTGTTTTTTACAAAAAACCCTTTGATCTAGCGCTATTATAGTATCACAGTGTGATACTGGTGTGATACCAGGGCACAGACCTAGGGACACTGTTTGAATAATTAAAATTCAACACTCTCTGCGCCTGTGTTACTAAATTCATCAAATAACCAATAACAAGACATCCAATCTGTCAGTCACCTCCACAGCTCAGGTAATAAGTCTCGGCCTTGTCTCTCATTTATTGACTTTGTTCTGGGAGCTGATGTCGCCTCCTCACTCACTCACTATCACTAAAAACAAACCGTTTCGGGGGTTGGACAGAAAATATGTCTCCGTGCTGCTTCGATATCTTTGGAAAGGGGCACGGACACTCATTAGCTCCTCTTGAATTGAAAACACTGCTCCGGCGACTTCAACTGTTATTTCGTTGAAGTAACACAGTAACACTTCATTAGATGAGCTCTGTTTTCGATCTGTTTCTATTTATTTCTCTCAGTTTCACTCACATGACTGTGGATCACTAAAATGAGCAGACTGTTCTGACAACACACCCACAACAGTGCTCGGACACGCGTGTGCATGTGCGTGTCTATGCATGTGTGCGCCCGCATGTGTGTGTTGACACAAGGTGAAACTACAACTTTTCAACATGAATCATCATCTCTGCTGAATTTCTCCTTCGTTGTTACTATGAGCTTAACTTGGCTCAGTCATCCTGCTGCTTTTTAAGACTTTGAAAATTCTTGTTATTGATTCAAGGTGCAGTGTCTAAGATTTGATTTTCATTTCATTTTTGAACTCACTTGTCAAAAATATCACAAAACAATTACATATGGACATCTTGATGAATTTATAATCATCCAAAGGTTGTTGTTTTTTTCCATTACCCTTAAATGAGTCCATTAATGTATTTGTACATGAGGAGCGGGTCCGCTCTTTGGGTGCCGCCATGTTTTTACATTAGCCCAAAGTGGACGAACTAAACATCTTTTGAGTTTTAATGATAACTGAAGTCTAGCATAGGCTCTCCTGTATGCAGGAGGGTGAGGGTGAGGTGATGGATACAACCTGCAACGTCACTAATAAATGTCACCAAATTTTACACACTGTACCTTTACATTGGATATTGACTGGCTCCTCGGGTCCTTCATATGAAAACCCTGATTATTACATGGGCATGTGGTGGGATTTGATCAGGGTCCTTACACCAACTCAGCCTGTCTCTGTCCATGTCAGCCCTCTTCTCTCCTCTCTCTATAAGGCCAATTGATTTCTTTGTCTCCACATCCTCCGGACCCCTCCGTGTGCGTCGGACCAGAAAGCAATGTATTAAGTGCTTGTTTGGATCAATCTAATGTGCAGTGATAGCACATTTACAAACTGCTGACTTGCTAGGAAAAGTCATTAATTTAGCCTCCACCAAAGAACCGACTGCTTCATTAGGTGCATGTAACATCTTCAAGCCAGAGACCTGAGAGCTCAGAGATGCAGAGGCTATTTAAGCCATTAGCATTAAACTTCAATTTTCTCAGCTACATGTGGAGATGTTATGATGCACCTTATACAGTATTATGTTACAATGGACTATTAAAATGATGCAGTCGTTTCTACAGTTGCTGATTAAATTGACAGAAATTAAGTGGTAATTTAGAGAGAAGTCTTATAGGTGCAGTGTGTAAAATGTGGTGACATCTAGAGGTGAATCCATGTGTCCATCACCTTACCCTCACCCTTCTGAACATGCAGGGGAACCTATGGTAGACTTCAGTTGTCATTACATCTCAAAAGGTGTTTAGTATGTCTACCCTGGGCTACTGTAAAAACATGGCAGCCCCCACAGAGAGGACTGCCTACTCATGTAAATATACATTTATGGGCTCATTTAAGGCTAATGGAAAACAATAAAAATGTTGATGATAAATCAATGAAAATGCAAATCTTTTGTAATATTGTGATGGAAATGACTAAAATTGTACACGCCACACCTTTAAGAGTGTTATTCTGTGCAATAACATGTAAATCAATGACTTTATCTAAGTTAATTATTGAAATATACACTACTGTAAGTGTCATATCACATAGAAGAACAACACATAGAAGGACACAGCGCCTTCTCATGTTGTTATTACTAACATGAGATGAAACAGATCTCTCTGGTTTTGCATGATTCGTGATTCAGTTGAGAAAAGACATCAATGCATCCATCGTTGTTAAATCTGGTTTCCTCCTTTTCACACCTCATTAATGTTTACATGCATGCTGATATGTATTTGGTGCTTGTCAGATTAAAGTCAATGTGTTTAAACCAGTAGTTGACAGAAGCATGTTGACAGTCTTTCACCCTCTGCACAACATGAAAGCCAAGTGTCCCAAGGTGCTAAAGTGAGCCGGGTTTGAACATTTCTCCCCGGCTTGGTTTTGGCATTCCACTTGCAGCGTTTCACTTTTCACCAGCGCAACTTAATATAGCATCTCGAGAGCCTCCAAGGAGCCACTGTCTGAAAGTGTGTGCTTCTATTTGCAGGATTCATACAAAAGGAGAATACAAAGGTGTAAACCAGAAGACGGCCCAGATAAAGTCATGGAGTGCAGTCGTCTGGAAAGAGAAAAAGGTTAGTTCTGCCTTGAAATTAGCTTGGATTTCAATACCACAGAACTCGGCTACAGGTTATCAAGGTCTTACTTTGTTTTGAACATTACTTGATAAGCGGTAGAAGATGACATGATAATTCTTGCTCTATGTATGTTCTTTTCAGAATAGCCTTGATTCCACTTCCAACAAGCAGTATCTCTGTCTACCTCTTGACAAACCCTCCTCCACCCTCTCAGCATTTAATATGATTCAGAGCCTAAATAAAACAGAAGGTTAGGTGGGCCACAGAAGCTTTCCACTGCATTCTCCACATTTCAATTGTTCAACAGAAAGATGCTTCACTGTTGTCTGTGTCTGTAATGCTGCTGGGGCCTGCGCTGTTGATTCTGAAGGCCCATGGCAGACAACCCTTCCCCTGGCAACTCATTATTGCTGAAATCTGATTGGATAAAAAACTCAAACATAAACATACACTACTGGAAGCAGTGCAGGCGTGTGAAGGGCTATGAAATGAAGTAAATCCACCACTGGGAATGATTGAATACATATCTATTTTTGAATAATATAAAAGATTGTGTTTATGCCATTGGGGAAGGCTTTGCTGGCCCTGACTGCTCACGTCTAGTTTATATACATCAGCATTGTTGTGAGAAAATTGGCACGTCAACTGCAGCTGAGTTGCATACATTTCTCTGAAGGTGAAGGGTGGTGATTTGATGTCCTCTGAAGCAAATGGACAATAGAGTCAGTTCAAAAAGCTAAATCTATTTAATACACAGCTCACAGATAACTGAGGCTGTGACTGCACAACCTCTCACATACATTTCTGTCTTTTTATCTAAGCTCATAATGGTTATCAAAAACCATTTTGGTGTGCGGCAGTGACAGTGTTGACCTCTGCTCATCTGTCAGCTGAGAGCATGGTGTCCTATTATGCTAAACACACAAAGCTAAAAGACTTTGCCATTTGAGGTCGTGCCGTGCTTGCTAAACATTCTCTGTGGAACTGTATCACTTTTAAATGCTCAATTAAATACTTAGGTGAGGGAGGATTTTTTTATTTTAGATTTTTGTTATTATTACCATGGCAACCAATGCAGAACACAGTACTACCCCAGAGACGTAGTTGGCCCTGAATGTAGAATATATCTGCAAGTGAAAATAACAATATGCATATATCAAAGTTTATTTATATAGCCCGCATTTACAAATCATAGTTTGTCTCACAGGGCTTCACAGGGTGGGTGACATCCTCTGTCCTTAGACCCTCAACAAGAGTAAGGAAAAACTACCAGGGAAAAAACCCTTTTAACAGGGAAAAAAGAAAAGGTAGAAACCTTAGGGAGAGTCACAAGTGAGGGATCCACTCCCAGGACGGTAACATATGCAATTATCTTTACAAAAAAAGTATATCAGCTCTCCCGAAATAGACAGGCTCTTTATCTCTCTCCACTATTAGAATATGTGCTATTGGATTATTCAAAGTTTATTCGGGTTGGAACAGAATAGAAATATGTACCTATTATTCATGGAGGTCACGATATAAGACCAGAGGCATTGGACTTCATTCTGCTGCTTTGGGCTGTCGAGTTGTCTGTGCTGCTGCAGTTTCCTGTAATGATTCTCTATGTATCGGGTCACATGCACACAAAGTGTAGACTTTGCATTGGTGGTCTCTAACAATGGTTGATGCAACCTGGAATCACTGCACGAGATCACTCAAACAGTTGAATGGGAGCAGGAGTAGTTCATCGGGGCCACACGGCACCAAAGCGAGATATAAAGGAATCCAGGTGTGGGATGTCAGGAGCTTTCCTATGTTACTGTAATTTCACGTTGCCTTCAAATGCAGTAATTTATGGGAAAGGTCCTTGTAGCCTTTGTTTCTTATTTAAGGTTTTACTTTTGAACTTAGCTCAGATTTAGTAAATTGTTTGCTGATGTTTTCAAAAATGAATTTTACCAGTTCCTCTATGGATGTGCAGTATATCCTTACGTTTTCCACTTTGATTTTATTTAAGTTGTGTATTTGAATGTTTGGGAACCTGATATCCTCAACACCCCATACTATCATAGAGTTTCGTATGCCCCGTCTCATGACTCAGCCGTGAGCTATGAGTTCCTAGATTTGTGTCAGAAAGTTGAAAGATTGTTGAAACTGACGTTTGGCATCAGTCAGATCCCCATGGTTGTAGACCGACTATATACGGCTCATGCTAACTGCCGCATGCTATGCGATAGACCATTATGGCAAGATTTAACCAAACTTACTTACTTGATCATTTTTGTAACAATTACATACTGACATTTTCATGAATTTATAATCACCTAATTGTTTTATATTTAATTAAATTCCGTTGAATGAGCCCATTAATATATATTCACACGAGGAGCGGGTCCTCTGTATGGGGGCCGCCATGTTTTTACAGTAGCCCAGAGTGGACACCTAAAGTCTACCATAGGTTCTCCTGCATGTTCAGAAGGGTGAGGGTGAGGTTAGGGTTAGGGTTAGGGTACAACATGCAACTTCACCTTAAACACTGCACCTTTAATGTTAATATCCATTTTGTCATCTTGCAGTGGTGTTGCCAGTTCAACACCAGGCTCAGGCCATAACCTTGAGTACCATTGAAAGGCAACATTACATGCTGACTTTACAGTGCTCTCAAACCATCTGTCTTCATGTCCTCTGTGCTTTAAATAGACGTACACTGCTAATCCCTCACTGTGCTTTGTTTGATGCTGTGCAATTCTCCGCCTTTGTTCATATGGATTATGGGTTCTGTTTGCTGAAGTGGGATTAGGGCTTTTCCTTTCCACCTTCTCTGTAAAGAGGCTGTTCTCAATGAAAAACCCCTCATGGTCGACTGAGTCGCTGTCTGGAAACCACTCTTTTACTACATGGTATTCATGCACAGGTCAAACTGCATCAACAGTTGATCTCAGTTTATTTGTACCGGTACAGTAGGAATTCTGTCAGCATTTCACATGCATTTCGAGGGTTACATTTTTATTATTTTTTATTACATTAAAGGTGCAGAGTGTAAGATTTGGTTACATCTAGAGGTGAAGTTGCATCCATCACCTCATCCTCATCCTTCTGAGCATGCAGGTGAAACTATAGTAGACTTCACTTGTCATTAAAACTCACAACATGTTTAGTATGTCCACTCTGTTCTACTGTAAAAACATGGTGGCCCACAAAGAGAGGACCCACTCCGCCTGTTAATATACATTAATGAGCTCATTTAAGGGTAATGGGGGAAAAAAGTAATACATTTAGGGGGTTATAAATTCATGAAAATATCAGTATGGCATTGATGTAAATATCTCAGTGACAAAATGACCAAAATGTTACACACTAAATGCATGCAACACTCACTTTTACAGTGCAGTTTATTTTATATCATCCACCTGTCGATTCTGCAGAGCTGCAAGTGTCATAACCTTTCAATGACCTTGAAGGACAAATGAGTCAGTGCAGTGCAAAACTAAATTCTTCCTTTGGTCACTGTCCTGACTTCAACCCTAACAAAAGCCATCAGTATCAAATGCACGTTTTTCAGTTTGAATAAAAGAAAATAATTATTTTTTTCACGATTTTCATTTGTCTGACTTTGAGGCCATTTCAGTGTTGGCCGTCAATGAATCAGGGATTTTATAAAAAGGCAATTGAAGATGATGTGCGTCACTGTCTCAACAGGAGGAAGCAGAACTGGGTCTGAGAATTATACAGATACGAGATGCATGCATCAGGCAGAGACAGGGTCAAAGCTTAACTATGAACCACCTCTCTGCTTAAAGGGGAACTATGAGGCTTTTCCTCACTTTTAGACTTAGATACACTGTTGTAATGTATGAATATCATGAATAACATGGTCAAAGATTCATGAAATGACCTAAAAGCATGTTTAAGTCATCTTGTAGAGATGGTGGCAGCATCAGCTGGAGCTGCAAAACCTGGGCTTGGATGGGCTTGTTGCTAATGATGTCATATAAAATGGAATTGCTCAATATGGACATATTTGGCATATTTGGGCGTGGGGCTTGATCAGTCCACTGTCTTATTGTGGATCAGATTCCAGCATGGACGTACTCCTGACGCTCCATTGAATGCTAATTTGTTGTCTTTGTAAAGTTGATGTTTTGCATTTGAAGTTGCTGGCTGAGAGGATGGGATTAATTTACAGCTAGTGGGGTCTCAAGGAGGCGGGGGGGGGGGGGGATCTCTGCAAACTGATGGAATATATTTTTGGGGGGGGGGGGGGGGGGGGGGGGGGGGGGGGGGTGGATCTCTGCAAACTGATGGAATATATTTTTGGCTTTTCAATAGAGCTTGTTTAGAAAATATACAGCGACTAAAACTATTGTTTATTATTCTAAAACAGGCCAAAGAACAAATAAGAAGCCACAAATGGGCATCATAGGTCCCCTTTAACTAAGGCCTGTAATTGCAGGAAAACAGCGTTTTGTGTTGCACAGCACAGTCGAGACTCTTTGTTGTTATGCTGCTGTTACATGATCATACAAGTGTTCAGATATAGCGTACTGGACTGATCTGACATCCCTGACACACTTAAATGCAACCCATTAAAAGCTCCAGTTTTTATATATTTATCTGTTATAAAAGACAGAAAATTGTCCCCTGCTTTAAAGTGCATGAAATTCATGGTTAGTTACATCGGGCTTCAAAGGTCACAGACCGTATTTGTCTAACCACATTAATAACGCAGTTCACCATCTTTCCTTGGTGAATAGTCTACCTTCCATCTTCTCTCACAGAGGCCAAACAAAAGACATTACAGGCAAGAAACATCCTGCGAGACAATTGAAGTAGAAGTGTGTTTTGATTGAATATGCCCGTCCCAATTATCTTTTACCTCTCACGCTTCCGACTTCTCATTATTTCCCCTTTTCATCAGAATGTGTTTCTTCATCATGGGAAGCGAGGCAGGTGTTGCTGTTGAACTCTTGAATTTAATTAGAGGGTTTTTTTTCTCTCATTTTGCTTGTCCAATTCTCAGCCTCGGTGTGGATATCTGCCAGTCGAGTAGAAGGAAGTTTGGTTTACCAGCCTCTCACGTTGTTTGCCTTCTTCAGTCAAGTTTGTCGCTGCTTTGAAAATCAGAGAGGGTTGTTTTGAGCACTGATTTCTGATTGACTGAAGGAACCAGGAGATTTTCCATATGATGAAATGTATTAAAGAGGCACTGCAAAGATGTGAAGATTGGAATATTTGAACTTTGGTGAAAAACTGACATGAAAGGTTATGGAGAATATTCAAGGGTTCAGTTTAATCATTTCGATCAAGTGAGGACAGGAAGTAAATACAAATAATTCTCCAGAAAATGATGTGAGTGTGACATCATGTGGAAAATAACTTTGTGTTTGATGTAACAAAAGCATCAGATGCTAAAATACATTATATTGGTATGTGCTGTTATGGAAGAGTAAACTCTAGTTTCTATGAGGGCACTTATTTTCAATATCACTGTTATCATGACCACATATCCATAACCATCATCCATATTCAGAACCATTATTAAAATATCCATTCATCAACAATAGCCCCCCCCCCCCCCCCCCCCCCCCCAACCCACCACTCTCCCCCCCCCAAATCCTGTATACTATACCTTTAAGTATAAGTATCTTTGGAGTGATGTCAAAATGCCCTAGTAGTTCAAAAATGAATAGTTTGTTTTTTTCTTGTATATAAGGAAACAAGTCAGATCCTGCGCTGCCTCAGATCACGAGTCTCTATCACGTGTCAGATGCTGTGTCTGTGAAGGCCCCTTCATTATCGAGGACTTCCATCTCTCCCTCTCTCCTCCTCCTGTTTCTTTGTTCCTCTGCCATCTGGTCTGAGGAGTCATATCCAGGAGGAGATGCACTTTCATTGTGTGGCTGTCAAACTCCTGAGCCCCCGACTATCTCAGCTATCTGTCCACGTCTCCGTGTAAATACCTGTTTGTGCTTCAGTTGCTGCTTGCAGTATTGTGCACTTTGTACATTGTGTATTTTGAGTTTTACCTGAAGAAGATAAAATCACAGACATAAACCTCATGCAAAACTGTATCTGTTGGTATATGGCACAATAACTTAAAGGTGCAGTGTGTAGGATTTGGTGACAAAAATGACCATTTACAGTGCAGCTTGTATGATGACATCCCTTTGTTGATCTTGTTTTGCATCTCACCTCAGAGCTATACAAGAGAAATTCTCTCATACTAGATGCAAGAAGTAATCAACCAATGTACTGTTACAGGTTCATCGGTGAGTCAATTCCAGTTCTTGACCAGAATTGAAAACTAAATACCATTTTAAAGGTGCAGTGTGTAAGATTTGGTGACCTTTAGAGGTGAAGTGCATGTTGTATCCATCACCTCACCCTTGAATTTCTGAGCATGTAGGAGAACCTATGGTAGAGTTCAGTTGTCATTAAAACTCATAAGTTGTTTCGTATGTCCACTTTTACTACAGTAGAAACATGGCAGCCTCCATAGAGAGGACCCTCCCTCCTCAAGTAAATACACATTAATGGGCTTATTTTAGGTTAATGGAAAAAAATGATCATGAAAATATTAGTGTGTAATTGCTTTGTGTTTTTGTTAGAGGTGACAAAAATGACCAAAATCTTACACACTGCACCGTTTAAGGACCTAAAATACCAGGAATACCACAAGTTGAGAATAGCAAAAACTACACATAAAGTTAATGTTAAATGAAAATATGCAAAAGTGATAAATATAACAACAACACAATGAAAATCATATCCGACATGAATTGTAATAAACCTTTGGAAACATCCGTATTTTATCAGAAACATTCAAATCATATGTATTGTCATGCTTTCTGACTCAATAATGGAAAAAAAGAATGAAACACTGAATTGTGCATTTTACATGTTAGACTTCAGCTTTGCACTTCAGATGCAAAGCGGCCGATAACAATGATTCTGTGACTGTATTAACACAAAAGCATGTGATGACACCAGGAGTGTTTCAATTATACATGTGGAACTGATGTACCACGGAGTTGTTCTGTGTGGAGCATAGAACTAATGGACTGGAACCAACAATTGGAAGACAGCCTCTACTTACTGGCCAAAGATGTTCATGTATGTGCACAATTGTGCATGTTGCGTGATTACAGCTGACACACTGTGGGGAGTGCATGAATAAAACACATACAAGCACATGTATGCATGAAGGGTATGAGGGCCATAAATATCAGACAGTCACTATAGGAAGAAATGCTCATATTGTTTTCAATATCCAGAACATGTTATGTCTCATTCATCCTCACTGTTATTTTACATTGTCCAGTGTTTTCAAGACATGAGCATTGCCAGAATTACAGATGCTAGTGTGGTTCAGTATTTTAGTATTGCAGTGACTGACGTCATACAATTGAAATTGGCCTTTATATGATAAAAGGTTACCATGGTTAGCTCTGATTTAATCAAATATTCCAGGGGTTATGCTCAGCCACACAGAGCCTCAATTCATTTACCAGGCTCAATCCAAAGAAAACAAATATTTTAGTTTGCAACTTAACACAATAATGAAAAGAATAACAATATTCTATAATATATATACATATTATTGTATCAAACCAAAATACCTAAAAAGGTACAAACGTGGAAAAAAAATATTATTCATAATATGAATTCAGAATTGCACCACTATTACCTTATAATGTTATAGCTTTCCAACATTTCATAATTGATTCGCTTATAATGGTGCATTGAAATTGAAATATGATATGATTTAAAGAAACAGTCACTGCTTAATTTCAATAATTCATTAAAACATTTTTAGGTCTCTCAATTAATATTATACCATGTGAAAAAATGCATGCGCAGTACGTACAGCTGCATGTAAGAAACATAATGTAGATGCATTTGCATCTTACAATAACAGTCCAAAACAAACCTTGTTGTGCAGCTTTTCCATCACTATTTGAAAAAATGACCTGAAAAATGACCTGACATCGCCGTCAGTCTGTCTATCACTGAGTTGTCCTCAACTCAGTGAGGACGACAACAGTGATCTAATCTCAAATTGCTTATTGACTCGTGTCCCATGAATTTAAACTATCCTGCATTTCTGGCCCAATGTGCTGATTTCCAGTAGTTGGGGGGTGTGAGGGGGCCATCGATTCTTCAAGTTTAAATCTCATTTAAATCCGAAAACAAGGCCGGAGCACCTTCCTCTCACCACTTCAGGATCAGTTAGTCTCCCATGGACGCAGCCAAACAAGTGTGGGGCCTCTCTGATATATATTACTTTGGGGTTTGCACAAAATGGCAGTTTCATGATACAGAATTAATGGAGTGAGTGAACCACCTTGGACTCCCATTGATTCCAATAAGACAAAGCAGTCAAGTGAAAAAAGCAACACAGCTGGCTTCGTAAACACGCTGAGGAAGGAGTTTCAGCTTCCTGACCTGAGGGATGCTCAATGTTTACTAACTGAAGCGCGCACGCACACGCACACACACACACACACACAAACATGCATTTACTATGAAAATAATTGAAAGTTTAATTTATGCGAGTACCCTAGTACCACGTTGGATTAGAATTATGGAGATGACTTGAAATGGATTACAAACTGCTGATAAAGTGGTTCATTAATTACATAACACATCTGTAAGTTCCCTGTCCCTTGTCTGATAGTTCCCAACTGGGATGGCCTCAGGTCCCACCATCACCCATCAATGACCCCAATCCCGGAAAATGTTCAATGACTTAAATGTATTTAATGAGCATTTATCAGTTTGAACCTGAGATAGAATAAGAAGATCAAAAAATTAACAATATTGACCACCAGGTGGCGATGCTAGAGAGGGAAATGTTTCCTTGCACAAACAAACTTTGCAGGTTATCCTCAGTTTGTGAAATGGCAGGTGTCTAGTAGCATCACAGTGCATCATCGCCACCTATTGTTAAGGAGTGTGAATAGACGGCACACTGATGCATAAGAATGGCATTCTGGCAGATATGGAATGGCATTCTGGCAAGATGGCGGCGCAGATGGCAGCCTCTGCATCGCGCTCTCTAGGGATTTGCCTTATTTTGTGTTTTTTTTTCTATGTGCTTGGCCATGCAAACCCAGTCACATTCAGCAGAGACCACCTGCTAAGCAGCAACTCTGTACAGGATGTGGAGAAAATGCAGACGTGGTAAACGCACTGGTGTCCTTGTTAGGCTCCGACAGCGCGGACAACGGACTCCGCTCCCATCCTTCCACTTGGCGAGCATCCGCTCCCTCACCCAACAAGAAGGACGAGCTTCTTCTCCTCAGCGGAGGGAATATGGACATTGCACGTTCTGCTGCCCTGTGCTTCACTGAAAAGCTGGCTCAGTGGAGCCGTCCCCAACACCATGTTACATCTGCCCGGCTTCTCCCTCCTCTGATTTCTCCTCCCTCCGAGGAGCTGTCGGGGAAATCAAAGGGCGGCGGAATATGCTTTCATACAAACAAAGGTTGGTGCACATCTGTCAGTTCTGTCACAACACTGCAGTCCGAACCTGGAATCACAATTCATAAACAGTAAGCTCTAAGCATCATTCATCATGGCTGGAGTTTACAACCCTCCTAAAGCCGACGTGAACAAGGCGCTGCAAACTCTCGCGGAGCAATTAAACGGCTTGGAAGCCAAACACCCGCACGTGTTCTTTGTCGTCATGGGGGACTTTAATAGAGCAAGATTAACCCACGAACTGCCAAAGTTTAAACAGCACGTCAGCTGTCCCACTGGGGACAGCAAGACACTGGACCACTGCCACACCAACATAAGAGGGGCATACCACTCTGTCCCCCCAGCAGCTTCAGGACACTCCGACCACTGTTTCACCGCTTGGTCCATCTCATCCCGTCCAACAGGCAGAGACTTAAAACTGCTGTAGTCCTGTAGCGAGGAGAGTGAAGAAGTGGACCAATGAGGCGAAGCAGGAACTACAGGACTGTTTGCCTGCTCTGTCTGGAATGTGTTTGAAGCTGCAAACAAGAACCTGGACGACCTGACAGATACTGTGACAGCTTATATCAGCTTCTGCGAAGATACATCTCTACCGACCAAGACCTACAGAACATGTTTACAATCATTTATATTGCACAATTTCTGGGTTTGCACTGTGTGTGTGCATGTGTGTGTGTGTGTGTTTGTATATGTGTGTGTGAGTATGTATATTTACGTTTATATGTATATTTTTTGTTGACATGTGCGTGCACATCTATATATTTTCTATTCTATTCTAATTTTCCATTTTCTAAGTTTCTACTATTTATCTTTTCTTGTGTATAAAAAAAAAATGCAAAGTCCTAAAGAGACACCAAGATCCGAAGAATGATTCCTTGTATGTTGTTGATGTAAAGCTGTTTCTGATTCTGATTCTGATAAGACTTCTTTTTGAAAATAAAAGCAGAGCCATTGAAAGGCCCGCGACCCACTGGAAACAAGTCTGCGACCCATTTTTGGGTCGCGACCCATCAGTTGAGAATCACCAGTGTGATACCTTGACCTACCTAAAAACGTCATAGAGGGGACCCCCTCCTCATGTAAATATACATTAATGGGTTCATGTAAGGTTTGAATTTAAGGTAGAAGAGACACAAATGACCAACATCTTTCACACTGCAGTTTGCCACTGAATCCTACCAGTCCGTTTGGTATGAGTCAAAATGATTTGCAGTTTAAGAGGGGTTTTCCTTCACTGTATCATCTTTTTTTGGAAAATGTAGTAAACTGATCTTTGCTGCTAACACCACACCAGATGTGATCAATAGAAAACAACAACTGAAATAAGTGAAGCCAGCTGGCACAGAGTGGCTTCACACTTTCAGAGATATTATAATGGTTTGTTGTGCTGCCAGACTCTCCCATCTGTAGCGGTGCTGCACGGGAATCCTGCAGCCGCTGGTGTTTTCGGGAACACACAGCCTGATACTGTATAGTCTTTCATTATAAATGGCCTTTGATGAAGCTCTCGTCATCATGTTTTTTTTATTCATCCCGAAGAAGTGTCACCATGGATTTATCAATAAGTCACTTTGCTGGATGTTGTGCTGATTCAGCCTCACAATGAGGTCCAGGCCATGGTCTTCTTCTGTGGTGTTTCACAGATTGTTGATGGATGTTTTATTGCCACCCGCTGGCAGAACACACTTGATTTAGCATGTGTTGTTGTTTGTGTGTCCTCATCTGGATGGAGGTTATTTACAGAACGAGGGCGGTGCATGCAGAGCATTTTAAAATGAAGGAGATAAATCTATTCAAATATACACATGGTTTAACAGAAAATATCATAAAATATAAATTTTAAAAGGCATTTTAAGTGCACTCATTTATTCATTAAAGATTTAAGTCTGTCACAACCCTCGAGAAACCCTCGATTTATTAAGAATTATAATAGAATTATAATTCGAAAATCTATTTCAATATTATTGAAAGGGGCAACATATATTTGACAATAGATTTCAAATATATTTTTGAAAGAGTTTTTTTACATTTTGTCATTGTTTAAATGGATTGATTTGGTGTTGATATTATATTGATATTATGACTGATATTCAGATTTTTGTCTTCATGGAGCCTTACTGACAGGGGTATATGTGTCTTTTGAATGCAACTATAATTGCTGAGCAGCTTAATGCACCACTAAACTTCTCTTAAGTCAGGTTTCACCTATACGTAGTTATATTTCCATTGCACATGTTTGGATTCTGGAGCGGGTCGGTTCGCAGGACGTGCAAACTTTTTCGCGTTTCAAAGTAAATGTGTCTCCACATCAGATGAAAGAGCCACTCAAAGACACTCATATCTAAAAAAAAAAAAATCTCCCTTCACCCTCAGATGCACCAGGCAGTACGAAGATGACATGTTCAATGATGAGTCGGCGACTCTGACCCCTGAATGAGCTCTTAGTAGTGTTTGTGCTGTCAGGGGGAGCTGACGGCACAAACCTCCAACACTGCAAACATCACCGCAGCACAGGTACATGATAGCCTTTCACCTGCTCGGCTAAACGCAGCTGTCACAGACAAGGTCACGGCAGAGGCAAGCGGAGTCAAGATGTTTTAATGGATATCACGCTGCAGAGAGGAGCATATTCTTCTTTCTTTAATTTACCCTCTTATCGTTTACCATCTCCCTCTCGGTCTCTCACAGTCTCTTAATCACACCCTCAAGCTTCGGCGTCCTTGGGTGAACCCTCTTCACATTTTAACCTTGTGCCAGTTGATACAGTTAGATTTTTCCTTTTTGATCCTGCATCATTTTACAAAATGAAATGTCGTAGTGTTTCCAGACGGTGGAATGAATGTGTGGTATGAATCATAGTCTCACGAGGCAGAGTCAGACAGTTAGATAATGAATCGCTTTAAAAAAAATGTATGGTGAATTACATAAGATAGGTCTAGATAATTGTCTGCACTTTGACCAAAGACACTCTCAGACCTTCTTTGTTTGATCTATAACTTTTCTCTTTAGTGGGAATTGAAAGAACCATTTCAGGCAATGAAAGGACATTCTTTGCCTTCTTGTCACGAGTGGATGTAAGCTTAAAGGTGCAGTGTGTAAGATTATTTTGGTCACTTCTAAAATATTTTTGACAAAAGTGAACACTGTACCTTTACAAAATATTACATATGGTCATTTAATTGCTTTAGTTAATGACCTAAAACTGCTAATGACCTAAAACATTTAAATGTTCATTTAACCATTCCAATCCATTTCCTCTTAAATGAACCCATTAATGTATATTTACATGAGGAAACGGGTCCTCTCTACGGGGGCCACCATGATTTTACAGCATTTGCTCAGAGTGGACGTACTAAACATCTTTTGAGATTTAATGACAACTCAAGTCTACCATAGGTTCTCCTGCATGCTCAGGATATACAACATGCAACTTCACCTCCAGAGATCACCAAATCTTACACCTGCACCTTTAAAGATCATGCCATGTCATCTTCTACATTTCCACTTTTGCATTGTCCTGTGGCTAAACAGGAAACTATAGCTAGGGTTGTTTTGGTCCATTTCATGAGCAGTGTTGAGTCCAGTGGGGCGTGGGCAGAGTTGTGGCTAATTTGCATATTAATTGAACTATGAATACTAAACGAGGCAGAGGGTGTAGTCTTACATTTTAGGTTTTTTGTCCCTGTACGGATGAAACCTATAAATATGTAATTTTGATGAAGAGCAATGAGGTCAGACAAGAGTCTAATTAACTACCTGTCTCTCTTTCACCTGACTTGTCTGTCTGCACGTTCAAGCACAGTGCCTCTTCCAGTCTGCGATTGTGAATCTGCCGCTCTGTGTCTATTCTTAGCGTGGTTCAGTTCTGCAGACCTCTCTCCGCTTTCATTACGAGGCATCTAGAGAACATGATGTTGGTGTACTAAACCCCAACATTCAGCATCGCATCTCCTCAGTGAAGTAATGTGATTCATTTCCGCCATGCGGATGTAAGACGCGCGTCTGCGTCCACGTAATCGACGACATCATCAAAAACATATTCAGCCACTCTTCCAGGACAACTGGTTGCTCTCTATATGATATTTTCTGCATATTACAGTCTGTGGAGGGGGTAAAATGCAGCCCTCGGCAATCAACTACAAATATTATCTCAGCCCTCTGTAATTTTTGGGCTCTCTTACAACATATCACACTGATTTTTCTTCACATACAGAATTTATTTGGACTAAGAGGAAATCTTAGAAGTGCATGCTGCATCATCTTGAACCATGAACAAACGGGTCTTATTATCGGAGGGAAAGAATCGAGGTGCATGTCAAGGTCGACATGATGTCAAGATGCTCCCTCTACAAACAGTCTAACCAGGGGAACAGAACAACCACTATTCATAAAGGGGCAGTATGCAGGACTGTGTGGCCAGTGGTTGTAAGCACAGCAGTCAAACACCAATAGTACTTGGGTTGTGCCCAGCATACACAGCCAACTACATTACATTGATTGTGCTTATTCATTATTATGTTTTTCTGTATTGTAGACATGCTAATACCTCAGCAAGCTTATTAGGCTTGACACAGAAACGTCTCACACATGTAAACAGTGATGAAAGCTGCAGATAAACACTCCCACCAAATGCTTATGGTGGCTCATTAAAGGTCCGGTGTGTATGAATTAGGTAAAATGCATTCCATTGAAGTAGAATGTAATTCATAGGATTGATGGTGTGTCACCTGGATGTACACATCTCTATTCAGTAGAAATGAGCCCTTTGTTACAGGTGAATGAAGGACAAACAGATCGGAGGCAGAGAGATGGTTCGCAAGCTTTAAGTGGCGGTGGAAAGCAGTTGAATGCAGATGAATGCAGTTGAAAGCAGGCAAACAGGGACAGGCAACAATAAGTCTCAAGGCACAAACGCTCAGTCAGGTTATCAGAGGCAGGAGATGAGAACAGGTAAGGCAGGCAGGCAGGGTCAAAACCGGCAGATCAATGCAAGAAACGCTGGCAGGTAAGTGTAGAGACATTACAATTTGGCTAATGAGTAGTGGAGGGACTGGGACTTGAGAGGGGAGCGGTGATTGCAGTCAAAGAGCTGCAGCCGCGCAGTGTGGGTGTGGCTACTGATTCGTGTGGAGCAGAGGCAGGAGAGGAGGGTGTGACGAGAGAGCAGGAATGTGACACCCTTTACATTTACATGAGGGGAGGGGCCTCTCTGTGGGGTCGGCCATGTTGCACCATCATATTGAGTGTAAGTCATCCAGAATGGATAAGCTTCACACTTTTGGAGTTTAAGTGGCTACGATTTTGGTCAGTCCTTGTCACTTATTTCTGTAGATGAAAATCATATACTGGCATTTTTACGAATGTATAATCACCTCAATGTATGATTTGCTTTTCACATTACCCCCAAAATGAGCCCTTTAATGTATGTTTACATCAGGATTGGTTCCTCTCTATGGCAGCCGCCATGTTTTTACAGTAGCCCAATGCGAACATACTAAACATCGTCTGAGCTTTATTGGTAACTGAGGGCCACCATAGGTTCTCCTTCATGCCCGTGAGGGAAGGGTAGGGTGATGGATACCACATGCAACTTTACCAATAAGTGTCACCGAATCGTACATACTGCACCTTTAATTGATAACTGAGGCTTCCGCGAGGAAAGGGAGAGGTTAAGGGCATGTTGCCTCTGCAAATTCTAAATTCTACATTCTATACCTTTAAATATATTCAGAGGGATGGCTATTATATGAGAATCATACAGACTACACCTTTACAAATGGAACAAATCTCGAACAAAACACACCATCTGATCATTACAAGTGACCAAGTGTGCACCGTACAACCCCATGCCCTCGCCCTCCACCTCCAAAGAGACTCAAAACTTTCCTTTTAGTCATGTGCATCGGTGCAGAGTGAAAACCCGTCACGGAACAGGAAGTTCAGTGGACTGAATACGCAGCTTGTAAAACTGCCCGTACAAGCGCAGTGTATGAAATATGAATCAAGAAGAGGGAGGACGCAGCTGCATGTGTTTGTCCTAAGGTAAATGTCGACTTTGATAGATTCGCCTCTTCATAAATATCCTGGGAGCTCACACAGGGTTTGCAGCTCCAGCTCCACCTGCCCAGCCGCCACTGTTGTGTCTTAATAAATGAGAGTAGTCTGGTTGAAGCAGGAGGAAGCTCGAGATGTTCCAGTGCAACTCTGAATATTTCATTAGGGTTTCCATTGGTCCCATGCAGCTGTTAATGATGAAGCCAGCCTCCTCTACGCCTCTCTAATGGAAGAAGAATATAGAGACAAATAGTCAAAATTACAATGCAATATATTAGAAAATACATTTTAAAATATGGAAAGAGGAAACGTATATGTGACAATACATGTTAATATTTTGTTCTTCAAGTTTATTTTAAAATGATATATTGTAATATGATATAATATTTAAAAAAAAAGAGAATTTGCACACCTTGCAAAACCTCATATTTATTGAACATTTGAACAGGAATTAATATAGAGTATATATTCTTATATATTTTTTAATGTATCATATGAATTATTTGCAATCATTTGTATATCATTCCATACATATAGTGAATATATTTCTAAATAATACATTTAAATACATATGACAATACCAATGTCTAATATAAACATGTTGTACCTGCTCATATGACTGTAATATTCTATTATAAGGTGAAACATAGCAATTTATATTATGTATTTATAAAAAAAATACTAAGATATTAATATATTTGGTCTAAATGTAAAAACATTTTTTTAAGTTCCATTATGGCTTCCACCCCTAAAATCTAAGCAGTTGTTAATGATAATAATTATAGTAATAGGAGCAATACTAATACTACTACTACTAATAATAATAATAATGTTCATAATAATAACAGTAGTAATAATAATGATGATGATGACAATAATAATTATAACAGGAGACAACCATTACAGCCCAATAAGCCATAGACATATGGCTAATTTATATTTGGTACATAAACCATGATTAAGATACAATGTTAGAGGGATTAAAATAGAAATTCAAATGTGCATCAATAATCAGGCAAATGAAAATCTGGACAGCAGTGTCGAGTTTTATATTCATCATGTTTTGCAGTACTGGGCCCAAAGAGCCAGCCAGAAGAAATAAAGGGTCACGATCTACAAATAACCCACCGCCATCTGTCAACTTTTCAGCCTTTGGCCATTTCTCTTCTAAACGCAGTGATGGCACCACTGAATATCTCTCCTCAGACACTTGGTATTGTCTTGTGCAACTGTTTGTCCCTGGGCTCTTGAGCGTTCACATCCTCTTGTTTTGTAAGTTTCTCATATTTCCTCTTAAGTTGCTCCTTCCGCAGCCTCCGGACTGTAATAATGTTCAAGCCCTTGATGCTCGATGAAAACAATCCTTTTGTCAGCCTCCACTTTGAACCGCTCGCCGCTGCTTCTCCGTGCTCCTTCCCTCCGCTCCTCTACAAAAGCTATTTGAGAACGGGGTGAGGCGGCGCGCTGACCGGTCACGACGCCCCCCGCTCGCCCTGCTCACTGCAGTAGGGATCTGAGCAATGCAAGGCAGCTGCAGGAGCATGCATGCGGCTTTTCCATTTTCATGTCGACGAGATTACGATCAATGAAGATGAAGATGCCGGGGAGAAACTTAGCATATAAATGGAAACAGAAGCGATTAAATCACCAACAGCTAAAGAGTCCATTGTTACTGGCTGATAGGCTCTGCAGCATGCGGCAGAGGAGCAATGGCTTTTGTTAGCAACTCCAGATATTATGTTGTTAGACTGTTTAAACAGAGAGCCTTTTCAGAGTGTGAACGATGGCACTGTTGTGCAGCAGAGCACAATGAGAGTGTCAGTGTCCCTCACTATCAGCACCTTCACCTGTTGCTAATTGTTAACTAAAGCGGGGTGGATGTTACTCTTTGAAGCTGAGTGCTGCAGCCGAGTTAAAGGTACAGTGTGTACGATTTGGTGACCTCTAGAGGTGAAGTCGCGTGTTCTATTCATCACCTCACCCTTCTAAACATGCAGGAGAACCGACGGTAGCCTTCAGTTGTCATTAAAACTCAAAAAATGCTTAGTACATCCACTTTGGGCTAAAGTAAAAACATGGCAGCCCCCAAAGAGAGGACCCCACTACATATGTAAATATACATTAATGGGCTCATTTTAGGACCATGGGGAAAAAATTAACAGTTAATTGATTGAAAATTCGGGAAAATGTCAGTATGTAATTGTTTTGTAATATTTATAGAAGTGACAAAAATGACCAAAATCTTACACACTGAACCTTTCATCCTCGTTAGCGTTGTCATTGACATCCTGCTCATTATCATCAGCTTCAAAATCATCAGTGATGACACCAGCATCATCATCACTAGTGTCATAATCTTCATCATCATCATCATGATTGACATTATAGTCCTTGTTATCATCATCCTCGTTAGCATTGTCATTGGCATTCTGATCATTATCATCAGCATCAAAATCATCAGTGATGACACCATCCTCATCATCGTCATCATCACCATCATCATCATCATCACTAGAGTTGCAATAATCTTCATCATCACAAACATCACCAGTGTTCTCATCAACATTACCGCCAAGTTAGTTCCATGCATGATTACTTTTGTCATCACCCAAATATTTTTTCCCCCCATTTCCTTTTAGCTTCTGTCCAAAACTGGGATGTGAACATACAACCTATTATTGGCACTCTCACATAAATCATGGCATGAATGTCATAGAGGGAATCATCATAGGAAGTTGCCACCCACAGTACGTGGCATATGATTTCTCTTTCATGGTTGCCTTCTATATGTGTAGCTTATTTTGCGGTGCTGTGAAATTGCAGTATGGCACAGGCATCGAATGTTTTCATCCTTTCTGCGGCTTTGAGGAGGCATTTGCAGTCACTGCCGTCTCCCCCACCTGTACACGTAGAGATCGGTGGGGAATTTATTGGTGCTTTAAAACAGCAGCAGGCAGGTCAGTGTAGCTCCCTTTGATGTGCAGATATTTCACCTGCTTATGCTCCAGCTCCCCGAGTGTGTGAGTGCGTACGTGCGTACGTGTGTGTGTGTGTGTGTGTGTGTGTGTGCGTGTGCGCATGTGCGTGCATGTGGATGTGCAAGCAAGGACTGGCTAGAGGCTGTCACCGGAGGCTGTGCCTGAGACAGTGTTGCCATGGTAACACCTTCTCCAATTTGATGACTGGCATGAAAGGCGTGTTAAGAGATAAATGTTTGTGTAAGAGGGGGCACACTCACACAGAAGCCTCACCTTAGAGAGCAAGTTTCCATATGTGTGTGTGTGTGTGTGTGTGTGTGTGCATACATATGTGCAATTGCAGGGCATATTAACAGTAGGTTTATCCTTCAGTTTGCACATTTACTAGCAATAATGCTAATTCGACACATTTATACTAAGTCTTTTGAGCTGCATGGTTAAGCTACAGTGAGTTATATGACATTAAAGACGTCACAGTGTGCAGTTTATGAGTCTGAAGGATTCAAAATGCAAAAAACATAACACTGCAATCAGATCAATGACGACTGTGGATGATTATTCCTTTTGATTAAAGGTGCAGTGTGTAAGATTTGGTGAGATCTAGAGGTGAAGTTGCATGTTGTATCCATCACCTCACCCTCAACCTTCTGAACATGCAGGAGAACCTATGGTAGACTTCAGTTGTCATTAAAACTCAGGAGAGGTTTAATACGTCCACTCTGGGCTACTGTAAAAACATGGCAGCCCCCGTAGAGCGGACCCACTCCTCATGTAAATATATACATTAATAGGTTCATTTAAGTGTTATGGAAAGAAAAATAATATGTTTAGGTGGTTATAATTTAAAAAATGTCAATATGTAATCTTTTTTTCTACTAACAGAAGTGACAAAAATGATGAATCTTGAATGAATGATGAAAAATGAATCTTACACAATGCACCTTTAAGGCTAAGTCAATTTTCATTTGCATGATGACCGAGTAGCACTGGTCATACTTTCATATCAGCTGAAGGGCAAAAATAAAAGTGAACAACACTTAACAGGCAATAGACTAAGGTCCTCCTCTCGATGATAATATTTATCATCAGCTTGAAATTTGAAAACATTTGAAGAGCCCAGATGATAAAGTATATCTGTCACTATTCCCTTTCACGTTGAATAAGGAGATTTGAATGAGGGAGCTCTTGAAATAAAGAGTACCAAGCCCTTCATTGTATGTCCTAATTCACGCTTACAGAGAGGTGGGAGAGCAGCTTTGAATAGAGCTAATGTAATTTAAGAAGTCAGCACCTACAGGACACGGAGAGAGATGAGTAATATCCTGAAGAGAGGAGACAGGAAGTTGGGGCTTATTGTCGTCCCCAGGTGAGCTGCCCGTCTGCATGACTGGAACGGGGAATGGAACATAATCACTTGGGATATGAATATGAATATGCAGGCAGATATGCAAATGAGGGCTGATACTCATTTGGGAAGGAACATAGCTTCTGTCTGCATGTTTGGAGGAAGCTCAGAGTTCAACTGGCTGCAGCCCCCGATTCTTCTTGTCAGGTCATAAAGCTGCATCTCGCATCACTGCTTTTCACGGGGAGCAGTTAATTCACAGGGCATGACACAAACACTGTGTGGGGGGGGGGGGGGGGGGGGACGGGGGGGGCTAGGGGCAACCTCCAGTGCAGACGGATGAAGCACAGCAGTAAGGGAAAAAAACTTGCAGTTCACAGGTTGGCAACTGGGGGTTGACTCCAAAAAGGGAGTCTGGCACAAACTGAAGTTTTGGTCACGTGTCACATGTGTTACCGTGACAACTTTACTCATATTTTTTTCGAACTCACGTTTGAAATGATGCATAATTAAGGGCGTGGTCTCTTGACTGACACCCGAGCCGACCTGTTACGTACCGCGGATGAGGTCACGGCACCCCGAGCCGACCCACAGCTCCGTGTGTGTTCCGTCTCGTCGCTCGTTTTTGAATGAACAGGGAACCAGGAGGAGTTAGGATTTGGCAACACAATTTGCCACAAAACCACCAGGTGATGTCACAGATGCCACGTCCACCTTTACACACAGTCTATCGAACTCATTTTCACCGAGGGCCACATCAGTATCGTGGTTGCTCTCAAGCGGCCCGGTTTGAATTGTGGGACAGAATGTGATTACTACCTAACATAGTGCAAAATAATTCTACCCATATTTGATTATCATTGATTAATCTATTATTTATTCAAGTTACATATATTGTATAAGCATCTCCATACATGTTACACCTGTAAACACACTGAATATATTGCTACACATAAAAAGTGGCATGTGTAATTCACTAGAGTTCATTGGCAATGTATGCTTTAGACTTTTATTTCTAGAAGTCACAATCATGGGCCTGTAGAGTCTGGCGGGGCCACATAAAATGCGCTCCATATTTACACAGGTTTGACGTGTGGCCTATAGTGTGGGCACACGTCAGCACTCGGGCATCGAGCTGCCGGAGCTCGAAGATCCGCATCCTGAGCGGAGAGCGCTGCAGGAGCAGGGGGAGGCAGTGGGAGTCGGAGGCAGTCCTCCAGCTTCATGCCAGATGAATGCAGCCATGGACAAAGTTGTGTGCACATCAAACCCATTGTGCAGAAATCAACGGTCTTAAGAGTCAAACGAGGCCGTGGGTGAGTTCTAATTACTTCAATCTGCACACACCTGAGACATCTGAGACCTCTGCACAGCCAGCGCCTGACTCAGCTTTTATGAACATCAACATGTTCGAGAAAATTGCACCTTTGAAAGTCATGATGTTTCATTCATTGTTCGGAATCCTGCTGGCCTTCACCTCCACAGAAAGGAGAAAAAACACCAACTCCGGATAACAAAGAGCACTGAGGGATTATTAAAGTAAGAAATGAGTTGTATCTTTTACTGTCGCAGGTGTGTGAGGAAGAGGAGAAATAAGCCTTGTTTAATCAGTCATTCATGTAATAGAGATATTGTCACTGTGCAGTCAGACATGTGCTTAATTAGGTTTGAGCAAAGCTTCCTCATGGATTCATCCAGCGTCTCAGTGGAAAACAAGGGAAGGATTGAGGTGTCGGTACCTGACAGCTCCGCCTGTCATGGGCAAAGAAACCTGCTGGAAAAATATATTAGAAAATGTATGTTTTTATGTTGTATGAATGAAATATTTGCACTGGTAGCATCGAGCATTGTATGTAGTGATTCACCTACTTGCACTATGCATATTTATATTAATCTAAGGGGATTGACTCACCAGCCTTTAGTGGCCACCCTGTGAACTGCAAGTTATTCAACCTCTGTATTGGCCTCCATGTTTTTACAGTAGCCCAGAGTGGACATACTAAACATCTTTTGAGTTTTAATGACAACTGAAGTCTACCATAGGTTTTCCTGCATGCTCAGAAGGGTGAGGGTGAGGTGACGGTTACAAAATGCAACTTCACCTCTAGATGTCCCCAAATCGTACCCACTGCACCTTTAAACTGAAGATCAAAAGGTATCACTTTTTGTCCGAAATCCCATTTACAGAGACCTTTTGTGATTGTTCTCATTGTATTGTATGTTTTATGTTTTTTTGATGCCATTCATCATGACAATCGCAGTCCTGTTCTATGTGGGCCACTATTTTTACTTCCTTGTTCCTCCTTTCCATCGTGAAGATCTGCCATCAGTCACGTTCTCATGGGGCGTCTCTGCAGGGAGGCGCTTTTATTCTTACCTCGCTCGGCAGCAGCGCAGAAAAATGACTGTTTGGCGTCTTATGGTAATACATTTACATTACCTTAACGTAATGTTATACTCCCGATATCGGCACAGTTCCTTCATATTTTCATATCAAAGTGGAATGTTAGAGGGAGGGTGTATGATGCGTGCAGGGCTCCATCTATTACACATGAGAGGAAAATCTCCTTTTGGGCCTCGTTCCCCCAAAGGATGTCGCAGAGTGAACATGTGTGTGTGGTGTGTACACAGAGCCTCTCTACACTCCACTTCCACTTCCACATCCATTTACTGAGCCTCTATCCGTCAGCGCCGTATGAGGTTCACTGTGAGATTAGATAAATGACAAAATGTTTCAAGAAATAAAGGAGTTATACTTCCATTTATTTTGAGCTGCGGTGAAATAAAAAAAAAAAGAAACCAGAGATGTTCAGTGGGACATTGACAGCACAGAATGGCACTAGGTTACAATGTAAGAAATCAGGGGATGCTTTTGTTTTGTGTAATCGGAATATCTAGTTTGTGATTTTTACATTTCTACATTTTGTTCCTATATCTGTTTATTGTCATTATTTTACGTATGTTTATTTCAAACCTTCAAATCCAATTGAAGGGTGCAGGTTCATATGCACTTCAATATCCTCAAATCAATCATTTACTCCGTACTAACTTGAACTCAAATATATATGAATTTTTTTTATTTTTCACTTTTCGAAACATTGACATTATAAATTTTCAATAAAGAAAATGACATGAATCTCAAATTAGTACAGTTATTATTGTATGTTATTGTGTGTGTCACAAATGTTTGTGGTGACGTAGTATTTCAACTAGGTACATAACAGTCGTTTACTTTTTAAAAATATAATGGGCTTCATATCACATTTTTTAAAACAAAATAACAACATATGAAAATATTTTTACAAGGGAATACAAAGGGTATAAATTATGAATGTATATAAATTATCATCAACAAGCATATAATGAAGTGTAGCCCAGAAGCTGCTCTTCTAAGGGAACTTGGTATTCATACGTGAAATCTAAGAATATGCAATAGATAATACATAAACATATGTAAATATATGCATTAACACATTATTGCTCATCGTGCACCTGTAGATGATGTGGTTACAAACTTTCCTGCGGGAGTCATTTGAGTGAAACAGCCCTTTATCCTCAGCTGCTGTTGTGCTGTGTGATTGCACTGCCCTAAAGCCATGGATTTTGGAGAAGCGACTCATTCATCAGTGTCTGACCTCGGTGTGGACACAGTCGGCCACAGTGATATATGGAGTCCGGCTCAAGCCCCTCCCCCATCTGGATGATAGAGTTTTGCAACATTTAGCCACGGAGTATCTCACTTGCTGCCGTTGCGCACATCTGCTTTGATGTGCCTCTATAATTTGTCATGATTTGATTTTCTGGATTTTCCTACAGGTTTCTTTGGTATGTGTGTGCTCAGGGCCTAATACAGTTCTAGCAAATGTGGCATCTAATTAACTGTCAGGTCTTTGCCAGAGAGAAATGATGGATAATGTGGAAGGGTTGTATTAATAAAACCCAGCCGAGCAGAGTAAAGCGTAGATGTGGGAATAGGGCCGCCTGGGCTCTGGTGTACTATTGCAAGCAGTGGGGCTTTGCAGATGGAGATGCATGCATATCTGTGTGTGTGTGTGTGTGTGCGTACGTTTGTGTGCTTGTGTGTGTGTTCGGTTATTTCGAAGGATACCCGCTCACTCCTGGGATGCAGAGATTGGCTTAGATAGAACAGCGGTGTGCAGTCACTGTCATGCTGCAGAGTCATCTGTGATTTACTGTGTAATTGATGCATAATTTGCCAGCTGCTTCATGTTTAATTTGATAAATTATGTTTCCAACACAAGAGATGAGAGTTGGAATAAAATGTCCCTTTGTCATCAGTGCACAGCCTGTGCAACCAACTGTCACCCTGCTTGGTGAAATGTGTTTAACGGTGCAGTGTGTAAGACTTGGTGACCTCTAGAGGTGAAGCTGGATGTTGTATCCATCAGCTCACCCTCACCCTTCTGAGAGGACCCACTCCTCATGTAAATATACAGTCATGGGTTCATTTAAAGGTGCAGTGTGGATGATTTTGTTCACTTCTGAAAAATAGGACAAAACAATTACATACTGACATCCCCATAAATTCATGATCGAAATGGAATACTTTTTTCCCCATTACCCTAAAATGAGCCTATTAATGTATATTTACATGAGGAGTGGGTCCTCTCAGAAGGGTGAGGGTAAGGTGATGGATGAGGGGCAGGTCGTCTTTATGGGGACCACCATGTTTGTACAGTTGTCCAGAGTGGACATACTCAACATCTTTTGAGTTTTAATGACATCTAAAGTCTACCATGGGTTGTCCTGCATGTTCAGAAGGCTGAGGGTGAGGTGGTAAATGCAACATGCAACTTCACCACTAGATGTTACCAAATCTTACACATTGCACCTTTAAGGGTAATGGGAAAAAGTAAAACATTTAGAAGATTATAAATTCATGGAAATATCAATATGCATTTGTTTTGTAATAGTTTTCGGAAGAAACCAAAATGACTCACACACTGCACCTTTAAGATACTATTCCACAGATTGGAGAGAAAAGAGAGCAGCATCATAACTTTTATAACAGCACACCTCTGTGTTTTTAATATTGTACCCTCTCCAGGAACATTGCACCTCTTGTTTGAACAGGAGCGCTGTGCTTGTAAGAACTGCGCACTGCACAGTGATAACAGCAAAGCTATAAATCAGCTTTTAAATGTGGTGATTCATCTGTGTGTGTTCCCACTGTCACACTCTCCCAAAATCAAGTTTGAACCAAGTTAGAATGATAATGCTGTTTGCTGGAATGAATTAATTTGATTCACACTCACATGTACACGCAAACACTCACACACACACACACACACACATACACACACACACACACACACATACACACACACACACACACGCACACACACCTCCCACTTATCATGGCTTGTAAGACTTGCTACTTGTTGGTGTTTTATGAGCCTGTGGTTTCGGGTCTGAGGAGCGGAGTGTGTTGAATCATGTGATGGTTACATGATGGTCTTCCCTTGTGTGTTGCTAATATCATTTTGAAGCAGTAGAAGAAGAAAAAGACTGCTCAGCCAGTTAGTCTACTATGAATCATGTACTGTATCGCCAAATTCATTAATGTCCTATACCTGAATGAATCCCCCTCTTAATATGTACCATCAATATGATGCCAAGGCAACAGAAACCATCAGTATAACAGGGCGTTGCATGACAGACAGATATCTTAGATAGAGTGCATGCCATTACTAACCCAAGAGACCCAATTAACAAGTCTGCTTTCACTGCAGCAGCAGATTTGCCCCATGCATAATCTCTAGCTGACACATCAATGTCAACCTTATGAAATTACGAAAATGTAAGAAATGGAAAATGCATTGCACATTGTTTCAAAAATGAAACAAAAAAAGTTATAAACAACATGCATGTACTGTGCTGCTGTGTGTTATATGTGCAGTAGTTTGTCATGTAAACAACAGTCTAATCTTAATTATGTAAAACACTTCACTGTCTCAGCTGCCGACAACGATTTTGGGCATGAACAAGAACAACATGGTCAACACAGGAGACTAAATACATAGGAGCAGACACTTTTCTGAACTGTGTGTGTGTGTGTGTGTGTGTGTGTGTGTGTGGACAAATGTTGCTGCCTGGGCTGATAAGAGTGCAATCTCCAGCTGTAGAGCCATCACACATGCAGCTATCATTCAACATGCCCTCTCTCATGTGGATCATTCTTCCTCATGTCACTGAGCCTGACAGACACATTTCTTCTTCTTGCATTTTTCACCCCAGTCCTCATGTCTCCCTTTGCTTCTTCCTCTTCTTCTTCTGTGTCAATATGGCCACCGAGTCTGACTCCTCCCCTCCACCCTCAGCTCACAGGGTACAACTAATTTAGGACCGGGGGTTTGAGATGGTTTAAAGGTGCTGTGTGTAATATTTCTGTCTCTTCTTAGGTAGGATTAGGATTACAAAACAATGACTTGCTTCTACACTACCCTTAAATGAGCCCTTTAAAGGTGCAGTGTGGAAGATTTGGGTCATTTCTGTCACTTCATTTGTAGAATACAACCAAACAATTACATACTGACTCTTTGATAATGACGTAAATGTATTCTTTTTTCCCATTGATATATATTTACATTAAGATTGGCTCCTCCATATAGGGGCTGCCATGTTTTTGCAATAGCCTCCAGCGAATGATCAAAGGGGAAGGGTGAGGTGATGGATACGACATGCAACCTTACCAACAGATGTCAGCAAATCTTACACACTGCACCTTTAATATATATTTACATCAGGAGTGGGTCCTCCCTATAGGCTGCCATGTTTTTTCAATAGTCAACAGAGGATTTACTAAACATCTTTACAGCGAATGGACAACCGAGCGCTGCCATGAGTTCTCTGTGGCACGATCAAAAGGCTGAGGGTGAGGTGATGGATACAACACGCAACTTCACCAAGAGATCTCACCAAATCTTACACACTGCACCTTTAAGGTACTAAGGTGGTGGAGTCGATGACCTCCTGGCTTCTGTGCCACTCCCTCTCTTGAGACGCTGCCATCCGAGAAGTAAAGTTAAAGAATCAGGTTCATCTTGAATAAGTTCTCAAAATTTGAAAAATAATCATGACAAAGATGTTTCCAACGGTAAATGTCTGGTTACCGCACTGTAGCGGGAGCTTGATGGGACGAGACATGGTACAATGATTCACCATTAAAAGTCATGTCATCAGTCCTCGGGGTAATGAATGGTGAAATCCATTTCCATGATGGAGCTGTAAATGTCTCCTCCTCTCCAGCTCTGGGGCTTTGTTACCCATAAGTCACATCTCAACAGTGAATGTGTGCGAGCTGGTGAGGAGTGTGCGAGTCTGATTGTCATCTCTCACAGGAACATGCATGTGCAGTGTCAGTCAGCATGGATGAAAATCATGGGGCTCTTAACATCAATGCACAGTATAACAGCGTCTGGGAATATTCATGTGCAGATCCTATAGGACAAAATATTCATGTGCAGATCCTATAGGACAAAATGTGCTGCAGCACATTTGCCAGGGGAGTCACAGGGTTCTAGTCTCACACATGTAGACGTTATTCAGTATATTTGAACCTGCTGCTGGTGCTGCGTGGAACTTTTTTGTGTTGATCGCTACATTTACATTGTTTTAATGGTGCTGTGTTATTACTTTGAATTTGTGACATTAGGGTGAAGTCAAATGACTTCAAATACCACTTGTATGAAAATTGAATTTAAAGGTGCAGTGTCTAAGATTTGGGTCATTTTTGTCACTTCTAAAGATATTACTCAACAATGACATACTGACATTTTCCCGAAGATATACTCACGTAAATGTTTTGTTTTCTTTCCCATTACCCTAAAATGAGCCTATTAATCTATATTTACATGTAGAGGGGGGGCCCTCTCTATGGAGGCCGCCATGTTTTTACAGAAGTAAAAGTGGATGTACAAAATGGACGAGGTTATGGATACAACATGCAACTTCACCTCACCAAATCGTACACACTGCACCTTTAATTAGTCTGTTTGATCATAAATCAGTACATTTCGATTGTGAGGCAGCTCTGGCTGAGGTATTAGAGGAGCTGTCTTCTGACCAGAGGGTCGGGGGTTCGATTTCTGAGTTACATCCATGGTGCAGCAAGTCACTTGTAACAGTTGGATGAGGGCAAAAGGGAGGTGTCAGTTAACTCTCTGCACGATGCAGATGTGGCAGGTGTCCGTTCACCCATGAAGGGCACGGAAAATGCTGATGAGGGTTGAAGGCACAACAATAGACCCCAGCGAAGGTCAGCAGGGCGGCAGAAACATGGAGGTAGTTATGGAGGAAAGCACTGGAGGACACATTTAACGGTGAGACCCTTTCACCTCGTCTTTGGCTCCCCGACAAAGGGTGCTGATGACTAAGGAAAAATGGACAAAGGCCTTGGGGTCCGCAGGTGAACTGACAGTATAATGCATCTAATATATAATGTGTCTGACAGTATAATAAGCTGACAGCTTACTCTCTGACCACAGGCATGTTCGGTGGCTCCACTCTTCCAAAACCACATTAGTGCATCAGCAACATTTCAGGGGCCAACATGGACTGGAGTCGAGCTCAAGGAGGGAGCTGCTGGTCTGCTTCTGACCTCTGACCTCTGACCTCTGACCTCTGGCCCGCTGTTCGAACAAGCACGTCAATCAATTCCTGACCCATGAAAGTAGCTTATTCTTTACCTTTTCAGGAATTCCTGTCTGTACTTTTTATGGCAGCAATTTCAGACTTCTGTGCATATTGAAGATTAAAGGTGCAGTGTGTAAGATTTGGTGACATCTAGTGGTGAAGTTGCATGTCGTATCCATCACCTGACCCATATCCTTTTCGAGCGTGTAGGAGAAGCTATGGTTACAACATACACGTAACACTGCACCTTTAAACCTGCGATCTCTGATGCGTGATTAGCTACACATCGATGAGCGTGCAGAGCTGCACTTAACTTCACCACAGGGAGATCAAGGTCAACGCTTGTACTCGTGCACATTCGTATAATTTCGGTGGAAATTGCAGTTGAGCTTTGAAACATCTCTTCAAACCTGGATGCTGAGAGGAGGCAGAATCAAGTAAATAAGCAAATGGCTCATTGAATCATATCTGTGCAAGTGCATCTGTTTAGAGGGAATAAACTGCCTCTGCTCTTAATGGAGATTGTGATGGATCCTCCTTTATTCCTGATGATGAATTTCACAATAAGATACAGCTGAAATTCTATTTATTTGTTTTTTGCTTACTTGTATTTCTTTTATTTCTTTATTTCTAATTTCTTTAATTTATTTCATGTACTTATTTTATTTTGAAAAATCACACTTAGGTGACTCGTCCACTGGCGAATTAAACACAGCTGAAACTTCATCACAGTTGAAATGAGTAGAGTTGAGCTTGTATACACAGTAGTAGCCCATGAGAGGTTTGGGAACAGGCTCATATGGAGGAGTCAGGGGGTGTAAGGTGTTGAAGAGAGGTTTACTTCAAGGTGGCTGCATCTAAAATGACCAGGGAGTCAGTGATGTTGCAAGGGCAGACAGATAATGAATGAAAGGCTAAATAAACTATGACAGTCTCTGTTGGTATAACACCAGACAGGTTGAGAGGGGGATGAATATTTAATCAGGTACCTTGTTGGCCTCTGCTGTGGAGTCTTTTTTTGCAAAGTTTTATTTTCACGGTCACAGCAGAATGAGAGTTTTAGAGAGTTTGTTTGATCTGTGCTTGGCATTCAGGTTGATACTGAAGCTGAAGCTGTGATTCTTAACTGGTGGGTTGTGACCCAAAGGTGAGTCGCAGACCTGTTTTCAGTGTGTTGACGGGACAAAAAAATGAAGAAAAAAAATCCTGTGCTTTTATTGAGGAATTTGTATGCGATATAGGGTCTGTTCACACTCCATAACAGTAGGTGGTGACTGTGCCCTGTAATACTAATAGACACCCAATTCATAGATAGAAGAAAAATACAGCACCAATAACATTGAAGTATAGATTTTCTCATATTGATGATAAAACATACATTTTATTACCTTGTGTCTCATGGATGCTCCTTTTGGTTTTTAATTAAAATGCCACTAATTGAGCGTAAAAGGGAATATATCCCTCTCCAGCATCGTCATGAAAACCTGAAACATGAATTATTCACCTCTAGATGTCACACTGCACCTTTAAACGTATTTTTTTTTGGCATACTGTGATATTTCCTATTTATTTAGGATGTTATTATGGAGAGATACGACTATTTATTTAAGCAACAGTGAGTCAGTCTGGGCATTACAAAGCCTCAGTGTGCCCTGGCACATAAAGTACATGTACCTCCTGGCCCGCTGAGCATAGCAAGTGTCAGCTCCTCAGCTCCCCTGCAATATATAAAAACTACTAATATCCCTTTGTGTGTAAAGAGGTGGGGAAATGTCCTTTATTTTGTTGCCCAGCAGACAGATGGCGGGTGTCTTCTGTGAGGCGTAATCTCCTGGCAAAGCTGAAATAAAACAAGTTTAATACTGTAAAATCCAGAGGTCTTATCCCTGCTCTGGTGATACCACACATATGGCTCAACATCTGCGGGGGGGTGGAGGGGGCATAGCTATACAGCGGCATGCAGGCCAAAGGTCCAGCTGATGGGACAGTTCAAGCAGCTTCCATAATGCAGATGATTACAAAGTGCTGATAGAGGTTGTGTAAGGTAATGTCTTAGTCATAGCAATCTATTATTATCATTATGGGATGTGCTTCCACCACATGTGGCTGCAGGTCTGCTCCAGACAAATGGGAGTGACATGAATTAATCATTGATCGATCAATAGTCTAACTGACAGCATAGTCAATAAATGCAATAACCATTATTTGCTGGGCTAATCAGAATAACTTTGTTTGTGTAAAGGTTCACGGTATTGGACATTGCATTCCTGTGGCAGTGTAATGTATAGATTCTTGTCTTGAGGGCTTATCTCCTAACAACATGCAGTCATTCAGCCTTAGCTGGCTTTAGAAGTGGCTTTACATTAACAACATTTATCCATAAACATGTGATAGAAGAAATGCAGCTATATTTCCAGGATACATTTTCAGCCTCAAATGACTTCTCTTTGATGTGTGTGTCTTTTTGTGTAACCTGAAAGATAATCCTTCAGATTTAAATCTCAGATTATGTGTATTTCCTGTGAACTACAAGATACAGTTTATTCATGTACACCCCTGTGTAAAGCTGAGCTTGTTTATGATTTTATTTCATTTTATTTGATCGCTGTTAAACATCATAAAATGAAATCTCAAAACGTCAAATTAAAAACGTCAACGTTTCACGTCAAATGTCCAGGGAGGAGGGTTTAGTGACATCAAGTGGTGAAGTGGCACGTTGCATCTGAATTCCTCTGAGCTCACTGTCCCTTCCAGTCATGCTGGAGAATATATGTTTACCCTCAGACTTCATTCAAACAGAATTACAAAGTTTTGAGTTAGTCTCTTCTGGCCATCTTGGTGGTGCAACATGGCTGCCTACATACAGAGAGTGGACTTAATCCTATTGTAAATATAAAGGGCTCCCCCTATAGGGACAACATAACATCACTTTCCAGATTCTGAGGACGATGCAGTCATAGAGCTCCAAGTTCATTTGTCATAAAGTGAATTACAGTGAAATGTTGCAGACAAGAAGGACCAGCCAACTTGGTATGAGTGCAATTAGAATAAAGAATAGGAATAAGAAGTCAAATGAAACATAAAGATGAAATATAAATGTCTTTGTAATACAAAAATGTAAAATTGTTTCTATGTAAAATAAAATTAAAATAAAATTTCAAATAATAAGATGAAAAATGTCTATGTAAAAACATAACAAAAAAAAACATCAGTATAGTTATTTTATATTCTATCTTGGTCGATATGGAAAGTAAAATCAGCTATATCCTTTACACCAGTAAGTCAGAGCTAGTTCTTTCATTTTCTCAGATGTTCATGGTTCACAGATGATGAACTCTACCAACCATGTATATATATATATACACACACACTCACACACACACACATATATATATATACACACACACACACACACTCACACACACAGACATATGTATATATATATATATATATATATAGAGAGAGAGAGAGAGAGAGAGAGAGAGATATCAATCAATCAATCAATCAATCAAAGTTTATTTTTATAGCCCGCATTTACAAATCACAGTTTGTCTCACAGGGCTTCACAGGGTGGGTAACATCCTCTGTCCTTAGACCCTCAGCAAGAGTAAGGAAAAACTACCAGGGGAAAAAAAACTTTTAATAGGGAAAAAAAGAAAAGGTAGAAACCTTAGGGAGAGTCACAAGTGAGGGATCCACTCCCAGGACGGACAGACATGCAATAGATGTTACGTAGAGTGTTCAGTAACAATACACATATTTTTAAAATGTGAATGACGAGATGTTTATATCCATATTCTATAGATATAGATATAGATATAGATTAGATATATACATCTAATCTTGTCTGAGATGTTGACAAGTCCTTTTTTGGTACTTATCTGTATCCACCAACACTGTGATCCTCAGGCTGCTCACATGGATCATGACCGTCTCCATCTTTAAACACAGAGACAAAGCTCCTTTATCTTTTCATCCCTGACACAGTTTCTGCTCCACCTCCTCACCGGAGCGTGCCTGAAGAAGAAAACAATTAGAAAACAGGAATGGTGAAAAAAAGAAAACAGGGTTAAGCGCAACTTCTCGCTCTCTATTGATCCCGTCTCTGTTGGCCTGATGCCGTGACGTGCCTCTAACATCTGACCTCTGCTGCAATCAGGTGAAAGACAGAAAGGGGAGGGGAGGTAAAGGAGAGAGGATGGAGGAGGATGCAGTGGTGAGGCTGGAGGATGAATCTGCGCCCAGAACACACCGAGATTATTGACCTGTTGTTGTTCTCATTATGTGTGAATGCATGATCGTGCGGATCCAGGCGTTTTATTATTTTTTTCTTGCTTAGATTCTTGCTTAGATTTTCTTATTTAACAACCTGCTCGGCAAAAGTAAGCGAAACACCCTCCAGCTCGTCTCCGATGCTTTTCTTGAATACAGATGAGCTGAAGAAGCTGTCCTGAGATCTGTCTGCGCCATGTCTGTTTACAGCGGCATAATGAATCTTTTTTAATTCATTAATTTATTATCTATTCATCGATTTTTATTTATCTATTGCATTATTTAATTTTGTCATTAATTATCTATTCATCCATCTTTTTTTAAATTTAGTTATCTTGTATTCAGTTTTTAATTTTTAAAATGTATTATCTGTTTATCTATTTTTTATTCATATCCATCTATTTATTTATTCATTTATTTAGATAGATGTAAGACACTTGGGGACTCTTCTGCCGGCAAATTAAACATCTTGAACTTTTGGAGCAAGCAAAGAGCTCGAATTAAATTATCTGCTGCTTTCATAGCTCAAGTCATGACGCTGTGCCACCAACCCCCCCCCCCCCCCCCCACACACACACACCCTTTGAAACATGCAAATGAGCCTGTGCTATAGCTGGTGCTGTGTGATCTGATAAACAGCCCCCATTGAATACCAAGTGCCTAAACGTGATTTCTGCAGGAAGTGATATTGCTGATGAGCAGGAGATATGTGGTTATAAATGACGGTGTAAAGGCCCATCGGGGAGCAGCAGTCACAGACTTATTGTCTTTGAAAAATATCCTCAGTGCAGCGCGTCGCCCCTGCTGTGGAATTATGGGATGGGGGAAAGAAAGTATTTTACCCTCTAATTAGCCAAATACGCTGACCCAGATATGATCGACTGGATTTGGAAATGGAGGCTGATATATATGCTTGCAGGCGGCATGTCTCCGAGGACCATCTTATCTATGAGAGCAGAATCCTCATAAAGGCGACGCACAATCCCCCCCCCCCAACCCCACCCCCACCCCTACCCTCCCTTTCCCATTCCCAGATGGATCACAACCAAACTCTGCCGTCTGCTGAAATCCAGCCGCCAAAGTCCTTGAAAGCGCAGCGAGAACCAGGAAAGGAATTACAGACCCAAATTAGCTCTGGCTTATTTGGCTGTAAATTAAAGCTGGAGAAAGGTGTGTGTGTGTATGTGTGTGTGTGTGTGTGTGTGTGTGTGTGTGTGTGTGTGTGTGTGTGTGTGTGTGTGTGTGTGCGGGCACAAGTCTATAGCAACTGTCTATTTTTAAAACAAGGGATTCAATTAATTATTCCACTTGCACTCAGTGGAGCAACATCAAGCTCTATACTTTTATTTCCTGCAGTTTTCATCCTCACCTTGAAAGTGATGATGAGGATTTGTTCTTCGCCGCATCGATCGGGTTGCGGATCGCATTCTGAGGGAGGGGCTGTTTGGAGGAAAGGGGGCAGATAAGTGTGACTGTCAGCTGACATTGGCTGTGCAGATGGTATCTAAACTCATTAGACTAATGAATGTGGGTGAGCGGGGGGGGGGGGGGGTTGTTGATTTGGGAGGAGGGGGGGGGGGGGGGGGGGGTGTATGATGATTTGGGAGGAGAGAGAGAGGAAGAGGAGAGGGGCTGGACAGGCTGACCTCCTCTAAGACGTTGGAAAGTGAGAGGCTGGTCTGTGTCAGTGTTGCTGCAGCTCTGTGTGGATGTTTACCTGAGAGGCAGATATATATGAAATCATCAAGAAAACTGTTACTGATACTGAACCCCCAAATTAGCTATTACTATTTAAGCAGTCAGCGACATGAACCTACCTGTGGGCCAAAGAGATGGGAGTTTCAGAGAATCATAATAATAACCATCAATGGCATAAAGTAGAGAAATTATACAATTGATATTTTTGACAAAATTCAGATTTGTATAGATTATATATATTCATATACACATATACACATAAACCCCCAAATTCAGTATCACTATCTGAGTAATTAGCCACATGGACCTCCCTGTAGGCTAAAGAAGAAAACGTTGATGACAATAATAATAATGATGATAATAATAATAATAATAATAATAATAATAATAATAATAATAATAATAATAATAATAACAACAACA
>JAFBJT010108836.1:0-14407 GCA_016785325.1 Chascanopsetta lugubris
CACACACACACACACACACACACACACACACACACACACGGACATATATGAAGACATAACATGGAACAAAGAGCAGGTGCACTGGATCCATGGAGGCTGTTTCCTTCTTATTGATTATGATTGTGATATCGATCAACACTGAGGAAGCACACACTGTTCAACTGAAGCCTTGTTCATTGATAATTATGAACCATATTATTATCATTATTACTACTAATGTTATCATTATTAATGTCATTACTATTACTACTACTACTAAATTATTCAAGAATAAGAATATGATGAGAAAAACAGAGCTTGTTGTATTGTATTTTGGGGGAGTAAAATATAGAGTACTGTAAATATTATAATCAAAAATTCAAATTGATATTAATTTTGTTGAACATTAAGTGTAAATGAATGAAAATTATAATACAATTCTAAATGTATTTTTTTTATCTTTTCTATCTTAAACCTTTTTTTATTATTTGAATATTGGTTGTAGTATTGGTACTTCTACTACTACTAACAATAATAATAATAATAATAATAATAATAATAATAATAATAATAGCACCTCACTTGGATAAGACTGATCACATGAGAATCAATACCTGTAATATCAATTACAATGTAAAAGAGTATATCCTCAGGAAACATTGAAATTTAGCCTCACGCATCACTTTGTTACATCAAAACAGAGCCATTATTTGTACATTTACAGTTTGTTCCCCGTTCATCCAAACACCAAACACGTGGGGTAATACTGTGTCTGCGGGCTCCTCCTTCACAACCACAACAAACAGAGACTCAAGAGTCTGTGACCACTCCTGTGTATATTTCATACAAGTGTTTTAATAGAAGGAAAACCAACAACAGACTGTGTGCGAGTGAGAGACAGAGAGTGAGAGACAGAGACAGGAAAGAAAAATAAAATCATGGGGTTAAGACTTACAGTTTGGGGGTTTTACACTGACTCTTCCTCCTGCTTTGAATCCCACAGAACTGTGAAGCTTTCAATCAACCTGTATCATGAACCAGCAGTTTGAAAATCATGTAAATTCAGTGTTTTATAAACCAGGATATATTGTACATGCCCGATGCAAATATAAATAGCCTCCTGCACAGCCCTTTAAAAAACGACATTCCTCTTCATCCTGAGTTTCAACTGAGCCTTTTAGTCCACGGTCCTAAATTTCAAATCATCATTTAATCATCTCCTGATAATTAAAGGAAAATAAATCTCATAATGTGTGGAATGCTTCTGACCACTGTTCGCAGAGATACAGTAAATTAGCATTTGAAACCTGGTGAAATAGCTTCTACAAAATAACATACAGCAGAATTCTACTTTCAAAAAACCCTTCAGAAGGGCCGTGAGCATGGAGCATTGCGAGTACATGTGAGACATACTTTAAAGGTGCAGTGTGTAACATGTTTTTCCCCCATTATCCTAAAATGAGCCCTTCAATGTAAATTTACATGAGGAGCGGGTCCTTTCTCTACGGGGGCCGCCATGTTTTTACAGTAGCCCAGAGTGGACATACTAAGCATCTTTTGACTTTTAATGACAACTGAAGTCGACCACAGGTTCTCCTGCACGATCAGAAGAGTGAGGTGATGGATACAACATGTAACTTCCCCTCTAGATGTCACCAAATCTTACACACTGCACCTTTAAGTAACAGCATGCATTGTAATAAAAAATAAAAAAACAATACAAATATGCAATTCTTACGCAAAAGAGTAAGGATCAAAAACATGTTTTTTTCTCTTTAGAGTGTGGAAATGCAAGTTACATAAAAATACACATAAAAACTGGTGTTGCCTTTTACTGAAAAAGCTTAAGTGTGCTAGAGTTACAGCAGAGGGAGCGTTCCTCCTGTCCTCTCCTGGGTCTCCTGGGTCTCCTGGGTCTCCTCCCCCTCCTCCTCCTCCTCCTCCTCTTCCTCTTCCTCCTCCTCTTCCTCCTTGATCCTTTAACTCTTCTGGTGTTTTGCCCTGGACCTGCCAGCAGCAGCAGCTCAGCGATACTTGTCTACATCCACATCTTCCCATCAAAGTCTGAAACAAGGGAAAACAAGGGCCATCACATCAATTAAGCATCTATCATTGTAGAGGACAGTGTCATTTTGAGGATGGAATGTTTCATTAAAGGTGCAGTATGCAGGGTTTTTCTGTAAAACTACGTGATACAACATAAATCCCGTTAAATAACTTTTCATGAACCACTAGCAGAGTATTGATGTTCACATATATACGATGTGTATCCAAACTATGGCCCGCGGCCCAACTGAGGCCCGCAAACCATTTTTAATTGGCCCACAGCTAATTCTAAAAATATAATGGAATGTGGCCCACATGAAATCTGCACTTAATTTGATTGTACTGCTTGGTTGGAACAGTAGGTGGAGCCACCTCTTCATTCGAGACAAAGCTGCTTTGCTCAGTGAGTAAAGCAGCTGCCTTTGAGAGGTGGCCGGTTCGATTCCCAGTGGCCCAGCCTTTTGTCTGTTTTTTCCATTTGTGAATTTCAGTGAAAACCTTTTGGAAAAGTTGTCCCACTAAACAATACAAGAGCGTATCACAGACGTAGGGCAGCATTCCAATAATAAATGTAGCATTCATCCAATAGTGTTGCCTGTCGACACACCAATCCCCACAGGTGTTGTTGGGAAGGGGAGGCGGGGCCAACTTTGACCTTTGTGTTCACGAACTCCGACAGACCAATCCCGCATACTGTGCCTTTACATGCAGAATGAGGGCTCACCCTTGTTGCAGTCTTTGGTCATGTGACTCTCTCTCAGCAGGTTGTTTTTGTAGTCTGTGGGGTTTGGGTCGACCAGGTTATGAAAAAGTACAAGACACATTGATTTATGTCGCCAGGTTGTGCTGAAGGTGTTTACTGCGACTCTGTACCTGAATTCAGAGGTTCCAGAGGCTCTTGGTGGCAGGGCCTCAGCTCTGTGAGGTCTAATAGTGTGTCACCTCCGTTCATCACGATCCCCCTGCGTGAAAGAAACCTTGAGCTTAAAAACTGAATGTATGAAATATGATTTGAGGGATATGTGGCGAATGATTTACAATAGAGCAAGGTCTTACCGCTCGGAGTGACGCAGTTCATACTCCAGCCCTGAAATACAAATCAGACACACAGTTACGAGCACATCATGCGCGTATTCGTTTCCAAGATGCGTGACAGTAAGCAGAAGTTGCAGCACACAGGCAAAGGACGTGCACGCGCATGCGCCACACGTGCACGCGCATGCACCACACGTGCACGGGTGCGCAATACCTCTCTGTTTGTGTCGCCGAGTCAGCACAACCACGGCGATGACGACCAGCGTCAGCAGCAGGAACGTGGCCAGGAAATATCCCAGGTGCTGCACGAAATAACCGCGGTGCTCAGGGAGGATGACGTTAACCACGCGAGGACCCTCCACTTCATCGGATCCTGTGAAGACAACCAATCGGTGCTCAGTATTCCGTAATAGTAAATAACAGCCAAATCGTCGTTCACTCACATAGAAGTGGGATACGGTGGAGAATTCAAGACATTTTATTTTTTTGTATGTATGTATTATTATTATTATTAGTAGTAGTAGTATTATTATCATCATTTTGAAAAATATATTTCCAAAAGTAGTCTGTGGTCACTTCTAATGAAAAGTGACTTGGGTTGTGCTCGCCCCTGGAAAATGACATTAGTGTGACGCATATTTCTTGGGCACTCGTTCCCGAGGCAATGGTTCCCAGTGCTAGCAGCGTCTTTAGCGAGCTAACTGTAGCTAACTGTAGCTAACAATGTAAACAACGGTGCAAAACCAATACCTGACAACAGCCCGGATTTGTTGTGATGGTTTACTTTTTGAAGGCGCTCACCGACATGCCAACTGCACTTCCTTTCACTGCCACTGGTGTCGCAATATAAACAACAATTTCTGCACATTTGCCCAATGCCCCTTTGATGGCAACAAACAATAATCCGGATCAACTGCATTTCATCAATTTAAGATTTTCATTCCCCCTGAGGCTCCCTCTTTGTTCATTAGAGTCAGAAAAGCCAGACACAGGGAGAAGAAGAGCAGGCACAAAATGTCAGAAAGCTGTTTGGCAGTAATGACTTCCAGACCTGATGTCATACAGCTGTTATTTTCTCTCTCGCCCTCTCTCTCTCTGACACTTCTCAGGGAAAAAGAAAAAAAAATATATGGGCTGACCAGAAAAGAGGGGGCGACGTGTGAGGAGGGAGAGACACATTCTGTTATGTGGTTTGTCTGAGCGCCTGTATTAGTTTTCCATTTAGGACTTTTTCCACCCCCTGACAAACACAGGGCTCCATGCACGCAAAATAAATATGACACCCTCGGTCGGCAGAGCTCGACAGTGAAGCCTGCTCTGACAGGACGGCAACAAGCTCACTGAGGCAGTTTAGTTTTCTGCACTAATCAATAATATATATATATATATATATATATTGAGAGAGAGAGAGAGAGAGAGAGAGAGAGAGAGATGTTTATACAGTAGGCCAGATTTACTGATCACTAATAGCTGCTAGTAAGATTGGAAGAGTGGCATTCAGCTGCAACACGCAAGGTCACCACTAGATGGCAGTAAAAATCTGCGCGTAACACCTTTCAATTTTACAAATATTTTCAAATCCATTCAAAATGATCGAAATCAATTGAAAATGTAAAAATATAATAACAGAACTTTTTTCCTTTGATCTCGAGTCTTCTTACATTTCCTTTGATCTGCTGCTGTGGGTCAGTAGTGACTTCAGTACAGAAACCATGTGCAGTAAATGAGCTAAAATCACCATCAAAATTGCAAAGGTTGCTTTCATCACCTATGAGATGTAAATATTTAAAGAAGCCTCACTGTGGGCCGACCTTTAGTTGCCATGGTAACAATCTGACAAAAATGCAGAGAACCAACACGTCATCACAAACTAGAGGCCACAACTTGTACAACAATTTCAAAAGCCATTAATCCCTGTAGTCATTAACCTTTGAAATAACTCTCTGTGATCTATTTGTATTTTATTTATTGTTATGTGATTTGATCGGATTTAGTTGCTGCAGGCTACACACGTAATTCCACCCCTCAGGAATATTTATAGAATAGCACACAGTAAATGGGGTAATGCCCAATAGCCACTGTTGCTTTCAATTCTTTTCATAGCAGTTATTATAGTCTTGAATCAATATCTCAAATATCTCAAAAGCTGTTAATTTACAGAAGTCAGATCATAGGAAAAAGAAAAGTGAAAAATATCCAATATTTCCCTCTTCAATGAAAATCATCTTGAAAATAGCTTTTACTCCTCGGTCCCTCATTAAGCAGCTAAATTGGACACCGCTACAATCAACTATCACTGAGCCGCTAATGAGGAGAACATCTCTGCGTGTGCTTTCAACACCAGCCAATCACAAAAAAATATATATATATATATATAAATAATATTTAAAAAAAAGGTTATTCAGACTTGATAACACACGTCCTCAGCGGGAGCCCGGTTGCTAATTATCGCCTGTCACTGTATAATGCACCTAATGTGCATTAAAGTGCACAGACACGTCCGAGGTCATCATCACCGAGGGTTCGAGTGTCACATCCGGAAGCTGTGAACACGTCCCAGCAGAGGCTCATTTCCATTTTCCTGACAGATCCGACATGTGAGCACGTGTTAGCGGCGACTTCACATATGCTGCACAGGGGTTAACCCGTTTTTTTTTTCTTCTTCATCATTTGCAAGTCAATGAACTTCAGGGGAGCGTCTTCAATTTTCCAAAGATGAAGAGTTCCGCTAAATTGCTGACAGCTCGCGAAAAAGTGGAGCGCCGCCGTGATTCCAGACGACTGCTGCCGCCCGCGTGGACATCAGAGGCGCGGAGGGAGACGGGTGGATTCCTGGCCGAGGTTTACTCGGAGGGTGCGGGCAGGATGCCACGGATCCACGCCTGCTCTTCCTCACATCACACTTCACAAGCCTCGTTAAACTGCCTGTCGTGTCTTTAAAAGCGGGAGGAGGGAGGATCACATACCTCCGTCCCCTCCCCTCACTTCACTCTCCCGCGCCCTCATGCTACGGCTGCGCCAGATGTTGGACAGATGTATCGGACTAACTTCCTCTGCTGGTAAACATGCCCCCGACCAGAGGCTGATACGCATCGGCCGAGCGATGGAGCAGAAACCGAAAAAGACGGGGGTGAGGGGGAAGGAGGGGGTGAGGGGGGAGGGGGGGGAGGGGGTAAACAAAATGTAGAGATTTGGTGGGACCGGTCTAGACACGTGGTCGGGACTTTCTGAAAAATGGGGTCAAACGGAGGAAGAAGGGAAAACAGAAACACGCCCTGAATCGTGTCGGATCCAACTCCTCCGCCCGCAACAGTTCAAATGTCTGCAACTGTAAACAAAGAGGTTTTAAAGGACAAAGAGTCGCCAAAGAGAATTACACCACTTCCGCTGCGGCAGATTTGGGATCTACTGCAGAAGTGTTTCTCAACAAAGAGCTGCTGATAAAACAAACTTGTGTTTGTCAGGTTTCTGTTTCTGACTTCTTTTCCCCTTCTGCCCCTCTTTCTCGATTCCTTTTCTCCTTTCCTTCCTTCTCTCCATGAATTCACCTTCCTACTTGCCCGTCTACCTCCTTCTCCTGTCCTTACTTCATTCCTTTCACTTGTTTCCTTCTTTCCTGTCTCCTATCCTGACTCTTGTCTTGACTCCTGCCCTACTTCTTTAATGTTGTCCTCCCTCTCCTCTCCCCATGTCTTTCTCTCTTCTTTGTTTCCTTTTTTTCTTTCTTTCTTCCTCGACTATCTCTGACATTCCGTTGACCTCCTCCCTCCCTCCCTCCCTCCCTCCCTCCCTCTTTCGGCTCCCACACAAAAACAGAAAGGTCTGAGGAGAAGCTGCCAGGCAGAGGAACCGATTCAACTGTCCAACTATGTCTAGAAATACATCGAGGAGAGAGAAAAACAGGGGCAATGGATCCGTCCCGCCCCACAGAGAAACCGTATGGGGGGGCGGGGGGGGGACTTGAACTTGAACAACGCCGTGGTGGTGGTTTTGGTCGGGTTTGGTCGTGAGTGGCTTACTTGGCTCGGGCGCGTCGTTGTGGAAAACTCTGGGCGCGGATGTGGGGGCGGCAGGAAGCGGAGGCTCCACCGTGAGCCTGAAAATGCGCCTCTCGTGGAGGCCGCAGTAGTGGTGGTGCAGGTGGCAGGAGTACAGGCCTCTGTCCACGGGCCTCAGGTCAGCGACGGACAGGGAGAAGTCGCCCAGCGTGAAGGCGTCTTCCGCCACTTTCATCTTGTTCTGGCTGAAGCGAGGCCCGTAATCCCGGCGCTCTCCGGAGGCGTAGAGGTCCACCAGGCGGTCGGCCTTGTCGGGACGCACGCCGGGGGGCTGGAAGTCCCAGTGAGCCACCTGCTGCTGGTCCTCCTGCATGCCCTCTCTCCACAGGGGGCGCCGGTTCACACAGGGTAATACAAGCGAGCTGCCCAACAAGACCACGAAGATGGTCTTCTCTCCATCCCAGAAGCGTTTCTCTTTGCGCACTGGAATCAGAGCGAAAATAAAAGTACCATTGTCATCAGGCGTCAAACTGTAAGATTAAGAACATCAGCAGCTGCAGCTAAAAGTAGCAACCTGGCTAACATTGGCAGCAACAGCTAAGAGTAGCAGCCTAGCTAACATTGGCAGACACAGCTAACAGTAGCAGCCTAGCTAACATAGGCAGCTACAGCTAACAGTAGCAGCCTAGCTAACATAAGCAGCTACAGCTGACAGTAGCATCCTAGCTAACATTGCCAGCAACAGCTAACAGTAGCAGCCTACCTACATAAGCAGCTACAGCTGACAGTAGCAGCCTAGCTAACGTTAGCAGCGACAGCTAACAGTAGCAGCCTGGCTAACATTGCCAGCAACAGCTAGCAGTAGCAGCCTAGCTAACATTGGCAGAAACAGCTAACAGTAGCAGCCTAGCTAACATAAGCAGCTACAGCTGACAGTCGCAGCCTAGCTAACGTTAGCAGCGACAGTTAACGGTAGCAGTCTTGCTGACATTTGCGGTCCAGCCGCCGCCAGCACAGGAGAGGATGAAAAGTCTTTGCGGGAAAATAACAAAAACTTTATGCACAAACTCCTGAAGACACGGTGACCTGGAGGACTGAGAATCTCCACCGAGACCTGATCCCAACCCTCACCTGACTTGGTGACATTGAGCTGGATCTGGATGGATTCGTGGACCTGGCAGTAATGGTGGTGCAGATTGCAGGTATAAACCCCTCTGTCTGTTGCGACCACATCTAGAAAAGGAAAAGATCCACACAGCTGTCGGACGCAGTTGCAAATGGACAGATTCTGCGGAACCTCGGGAACAATAAAAAAAAATCCTCACTTTTGAAGACGAGGGAGAAGTTGCCATCGATGAAAGCCGAGTCCGGGATGGTGACCCGGCCTTTGTTGAATCCGTTGTAGACCCTCTGGCGAGCCCCGGGGGACATGTCCAGGATCCGCTCCACAGAGTACTCCGGGCTGCTGCGCACCAGGTCCCAGTGCACCACCCTCTGGCGGTCCTTCAGTCTGTCCTGGGTCCACACCATGCGCCGGCTGTGGCACGGCAGGATGGCATCGGTGCCCACGGGCAGGGTGATGTTCTTCGTTTCCACCACCACACCGAATCCGCTGCTGGTGCTCTGAGTCCACGCTGAAAGCGCGAAATCACGAAAGGTCACGAGATGCTTTACGTTGGACTGTGAGGGAGGTTGCGCACAGAGAAGAAGAAGAAGAAGAAGAAGAAGAAGAAGAAGAAGAAGAAGAAGAAGAAGAAGAAGAAGAAGAAGAAGAAGAAGAAGAAGAAGAAGAAGAAGAAAAGGAAGAAGAAGAAGAAGAAGAAGAAGAAGACTCTTACCTCCAGGCAGGACGAGCAGAGCGAGAACTGAAAGGGACAAACACACGGGTGATGAGAGTCGTCTCCTGATCCTCCTGATTCATTCTGCATGTTGTTATTGTAACACACATGTCTTTTCAAATGCAGTGTCTTAGCGGACGATGTCGTCCGGAACATTCATAATCAAAAGCAGCAAAAGTGGCTTTAGTGACTGAGAGCTCAGAGTTGCGGCGGGCCGTCACGCCAGAGAGGGATTTCAGAGTTGGAGAAGGTTCGGGTTCAGAGCGAGGACCGTTTACATTCGGACAGGAAATCAGAAGAAACACGGACACGGGCTGCAATAAAAGGCAGGCGGGGACTTTTTAAAGGAACGTGACGAAACGAAATGAAAAACAAACACCTGGTGTTTGCTCCTGCACCTGGAACAGTTCACTGCCGAGTATTTCTAACGCGAGGTTCCCACAGTGTTCTTTTGTGGTCTTCTCTCCATCCCAGAAGCGTTTCTCTTTGCGCACTGGAATCAGAGTGAAAATAAAAGTACTATTGTCATCAGGCGTCAAACTGTAAGATTAAGAACATCAGCAGCTGCAGCTAAAAGTAGCAACCTGGCTAACATTGGCAGCAACAGCTAACAGTAGCAGTCTAGCTAACATTGGCAGACACAGCTAACAGTAGCAGCCTAGCTAACATAGGCAGCTACAGCTAACAGTAGCAGCCTAGCTAACATAAGCAGCTACAGCTGACAGTAGCATCCTAGCTAACATTGCCAGCAACAGCTAACAGTAGCAGCCTAGCTAACATAAGCAGCTACAGCTGACAGTAGCAGCCTAGCTAACGTTAGCAGCGACAGCTAACAGTAGCAGCCTGGCTAACATTGCCAGCAACAGCTAGCAGTAGCAGCCTAGCTAACATTGGCAGAAACAGCTAACAGTAGCAGCCTAGCTAACATAAGCAGCTACAGCTGACAGTCGCAGCCTAGCTAACGTTAGCAGCGACAGTTAACGGTAGCAGTCTTGCCGACATTTGCGGTCCAGCCGCCGCCAGCACAGGAGAGGATGAAAAGACTTTGCGGGAAAATAACAAAAACTTTATGCACAAACTCCTGAAGACACGGTGACCTGGAGGACTGAGAGTCTCCACCGAGACCTGATCCCAACCCTCACCTGACTTGGTGACATTGAGCTGGATCTGGATGGATTCGTGGACCTGGCAGTAATGGTGGTGCAGATTGCAGGTATAAACCCCTCTGTCTGTTGCGACCACATCTGGAAAAGGAAAAGATCCACACAGCTGTCGGACGCAGTTGCAAATGGACAGATTCTGCGGAACCTCGGGAACAATCAAAAAAAATCCTCACTTTTGAAGACGAGGGAGAAGTTGCCATCGATGAAAGCCGAGTCTGGGATGGTGACCCGTCCTTTGTTGAATCCGTTGTAGACCCTCTGGCGAGCCCCGGGGGACATGTCCAGGATCCTCTCCACAGAGTACTCCGGGCTGCTGCGCACCAGGTCCCAGTGCACCACCCTCTGGCGGTCCTTCAGTCTGTCCTGGGTCCACACCATGCGCCGGCTGTGGCACGGCAGGATGGCATCGGTGCCCACGGGCAGGGTGATGTTCTTCGTTTCCACCACCACACCGAATCCGCTGCTGGTGCTCTGAGTCCACGCTGAAAGCGCGAAATCACAAAAGGTCACTGTGAGGGAGGTTGCGCAAGAAGAAGAAGAAGAAGAAGAAGAAGAAGAAGAAGAAGAAGAAGAAGAAGAAGAAGAAGAAGAAGAAGAAGAAGAAGAAGAAGAAGAAGAAGAAGACTCTTACCTCCAGGCAGGACGAGCAGAGCGAGAACTGAAAGGGACAAACACACGGGTGATGAGAGTCGTCTCCTGATCCTCCTGATTCACTCTGCATGTTGTTATTGTAACACACATGTCTTTTCAAATGCAGTGTCTTCGCGGACGATGTCGTCCGGAACATTCATAATCAAAAGCAGCAAAAGTGGCTTTAGTGACTGAGAGCTCAGAGTTGCGGCGGGCCGTCACGCCAGAGAGGGATTTCAGAGTTGGAGAAGGTTCGGGTTCAGAGTGAGGACCGTTTACATTCGGACAGGAAATCACACGGGCTGCAATAAAAGGCAGGCGGGGACTTTTTAAAGGAACGTGACGAAACGAAATGAAAAACAAACACCTGGTGTTTGCTCCTGCACCTGGAACAGTTCACTGCCGAGTATTTCTAACGCGAGGTTCCCACAGTGTTCTTTTGCAGTCTGTTTACCGAAGGGCCGGCGGATGTTCAAGCCGGAGCATACAGAGCCTCTATTCATGCAGCCTGATGCTGCTGCTGCTGCTGCTGCTGCTGCTGCTGCTGCTGCTGCTGCTGCTGGCTCACCAAGGGGCCGTGATCCTGAGGGAGGATGAAGAATGAAGCTGCTATTCACTTCATTTCACTCGCACTATACATCCCTTTGGCCACAAGAGGGTTCAAAGGTAGGTCTTTGTGACACCTGGTGGTGATGTAGGATGTTGCAGTTGAATAAACCCCACCCACCTCACCCCTCCCCTCCAAGCATGCAGGAGGACCAGTCAGTTACCGTTCCAACTCGAAAAGGATTGATTTAGTCCATTCTGGGCTACAAACAAACAAACAAACAAACAAACAAACAAACAAACAAACAAACATGGCAGCCCCCGGAGAGAGGATCTGTTGGTGATTAAACACCCGTAAAAACTAAATGATTCTAAATTCAACGACTCATGATGCGAGTTGAATCTCACACAATGGACCTTTCAGTAAACTGCTTTCTGAAAGACTTGTAAAAGATTCTGCTGACTCTGCAAACTCAAACCCCCCCACCCCCCCACCCCCCACCACCACCCAATCCCCCAACCTCTAAATTCATTGCCTCCTCTCAGGTTGTTCCAGTGAACAGCGGCCTTGATTTTTTTTTTACTGCGCTCCACCCTCTGGTTCTGAGCCCGGCCCCCGGGACAGCGCAGGGACCCGGGCCCGTGATGTTTGGTGGAGGATCTTTCGCCACGTAAACAAGCGCATGTGGTTCCGTTTCACCTTCACTGGGTCGACACTTACTGAGGCGCACGGATCGAAACACACAGGACCCGAAGGCGCTCACTGGGGTTTGGTCTCAAACCCACGAGGAGCCGGAACGATGGGGACGTGACTCATCCAAACCTGGCGGGAGGATTCTGCTCGTCCCTCAATAAACGGATTCACAGTCCAGGAAAGTCCCGGGATGTTTTAAAGGTCCAGTGCGTAAGATTTGAGGGAAATGATTTCTGGTTCTGTTATTGGTCCTATGGATCTCCTGCAAAGGGAAGTGAGAGGTTTCAGCTGCAATGTGCAACTTCACCACTAGATGTCACTAAAGCCTGCACACTGCACATTAAGGAACTGAATCTAAGAGGTGTGGAATCTGCGTCTTAACGCACTGCAATGCTGCAAACAACAACAAAAAAAATCCTTGTTAAAGGTACAGTGTGTAGAATTGACTGGCATTCGGTGATGAAGTGGCGTCGTGAAAACATAAAGGGCATTTCATTTGTCATTTCTAGAAGTAGACAAGGAAATGATGAGAGGATGAGTCGATTTGTGTAGTGTTGATACTGGCAGTGAGTCAAAGACCATGGATCCAGATGTTGAACTCATCATGGCGACATGTGGGGGATCGTCTTCACGCGACAACAGGCCATGGACATGTGCAGAGAGGTTTCATTTCAACACATGTAAATAATAATGCCGCAGTTTCGTAGGAATGCATCTGAAAGCTATAATATTTGAATATGAGAGAAATGATTTCAGCACGCACACACGCACACACACACACACACACACACACACACACACAGCAAACACTAGACCTCAAGCTGGAAAACTGTGGTGGGTTTTCTACTGATGGGTATAAACTTTCCTACAGAAAGTAAAACAAAGTGCCCGTGGCCCCTGTAATTTTCTCTAATCTCTGCTAGACACACACACACACACACACACACACACACACACACACACACGACTCCCACTGAAGACCTAACAATGTGCTGGTGAATTACCAGCCGTAATAACAGCCTTCGAACAAATGGCCTGCAAAATCACTGTTGTCGTTGGCGACCTCCGAGAATCACTTCACAGGAAGTCGCCGCGGAGATCAATCAAACGACAGACTCAAACAGAAAGCATGAATCCACTCGGAGTGACTCCGGTGATTCATGGAGGTTGTAGGTGAGTAAACTTTACTCATGGCCATGTGTGTGTGGGTGTGTGTGTGTGTGTGTGTGTGGGTGTGGGGGGGGGGGGGGGGGGGGGGGGGGGGGGGGGGGGGGTCCAGATGCCGACTCAGCTAAATATACAAAGATGCATTCACAGGCCTGGAGTCTGTTAACTACGCTCTACTCGCATGCAAGCAAAGACTTTCACATCCTGTTCGTGTCTCATCCATGTGACAAACACAGAGATCAGAATCATTCTGGGGGAGAAATCGTGGCCGAAAGCACATGGACTTGAAAAAAATATATAATTATACTTGATGTTATTGAGCTTTGTACTCGATCACACACTTTCCAAATGGAAGCCGTGCACTTTTAGTTTGGTGACATTTTTCTGAAGGTGCATGTAAATATACAAATACTCTTACTGTTGGAATGAGTGACATCTAGTGTTTGGGGAGTGCAACCAGATAACCCCCCCCTCCTCCCCGCCCCCCCCCCCCCCTCCAAGCATATAGATGAATCTACCGTGGCCTTTAAGTTAGATTCGCTCGACAAGAGGGTTTGTCCACTCTGGGCCACTGTTGAAATGTTGTCACAAGATGGCCGCCTCCGCGAAAGGGGACCTACTCTCGAAAATTCAACGAAAAGGCTCATTATGACATAATGAGAACTCAGTGGATCTCTACAAGAAACCAAACTGAAGGAGGTCATGCACTTTGGCTGACTCCAAGGTAAAGTGTGTCTGCTTTAGTGACATCTAGTGGAGAGGTTGCAGGTTGCAGCTGAATAACATTCACCCTTCCATTCTTATCCATTCATGGGGCAGTTTCTGTCATTTAAAGCCCCCAAATTTGAACTGGAAACCACATGACAGCTTGATGTCAGTAGGTAAATTAATATTCTATTAATTTTGACTGAGGATGTTGTTCCTGACCTTTATGCTGACTTTGCATGTGAAACAAAGGGGAATATGGAGGCACATTTGAACAATGGAAATCTGATGAGGCCTGGAAATCATAACTGTAAATATAACACATGTGCACGAAGCTTTTCCCTCCTCCACGTTGTTCCTCTTAAACAAAAGGTTCCTACTTAACCTTTTGATGAAGTGGGATCAAAAGGTTTGGGGCCTTTCTCCTGAACCTGCCTGTTGATAAATCGTCACTTTCCACCTGGAATCAATCAAAACTAATACAGTTCATAATCTTAATCCCATTCAAGACAGCTCTCTCTCTCTCTCTCTCTCTCTCTCTCTCTCTCTCTCTCTCTCTCTCTCTCTCTCCCCCCCCCCCCCTCTTTCGTCTCTTTTTCTATTCAT
>JAFBJT010108836.1:30183-41856 GCA_016785325.1 Chascanopsetta lugubris
ACCCGATTGCTCAGAGAGGCCTGCAGCTCCGGCTCCACCTGCATCTCCTTCCTCCTCCTCCTCCTCTTCCTCATCCTCCTCTTCCTCATCCTCCTCCTCCTCTTCCTCCTTCTCATCCCTGGTCTTGGCGAGCGCCTGCACTTGTCTCATCTCCCAGAAGGACTGTGACTTATGGGAATGCTGAGGGAAGAAGAGAGAGACACAAAAGTCTATCAGCATGAAAAGTCAAGTGAGGGTGAAGTTTGTTCATGTAGTGAAATAAAAATACATCTACGTGAGAGATTTCAATGTACGGAATAAGAGTATGTGTGAACCTGAAGATGGAGATCCAGGACACAACCAGGAATGCGGAGCTAACAGTTCTGCGCCGAAAGCAGAGAAACACAAAGAGTCAAGGACAAAGGAGCAGAGGATTTGAAGGTTGGAGGCTCTGAAGGTCATTGTCTCACCGATGAGGACTGATGATCGTGTGGTCGTTCCAGTTTGATTCGGATGTCTGTCCCTTTTCCTCGGTCCGGTTTACCAGGACCTGCAGGACGAGTCATGACTAATGTGTGTTTTATGAGACTTCGCAGGCTTTCATTTTTTATTTTTTTTATTTTTTTTGAATGAAATTTAATAACATTTTTTATTTTGTTGAATTTGAATGGCTTGAGTTAGAGAGCGCACGTCATCTCTCATGTATAGAAACATGTATTCCTATGTAACCGTGTCATATTGGTGAAATGTATCGTGTTGGTCAAACTTTAAAATAAAAATAATAGGCTAAAATTTATTTGTACTCTTGCATTGACCAATATAATGAAATCCACTCTTCGCACGTGGAGATAAACCTGAAAAAAATATCCCGCAACCTCGTATTTAAGGACCAACTGCTGGACCCCTTCGCTCCACTCACCAGGAGAGCTCCCCCTGCTGGTGGTGCTGGTGCTGCTCATGCTGTCCTCCAGCCAGTTGCTGTAGGAGAAGGAGTCGCGCTTGTGAGGCGTCCCGGCCGAGGACACGCTCTCCTGTGGAGCAACGAGCGGAAAGTGAATCACACTTGAACGAACGAACGAACGAACAAACCAATGAATGAATGAATGAATGAATACATATGATCATGTGACGCTGACCAGGCCCGTGTCGTAGTCCTCCGTGGCCTCGTTCTCCTCCACCACGCTGGCGAAGCTGCTGGCGTTGGAGGAGGAGCGTGAGAGGTCGTGACCCTCGGGGATGGACGGGGCCCTGCCGCAGAGATAAGAGCTACACCCTGGATGAACCACTCTCTACAGCCGCCATTTTGGATTCTATCTTATATGTCAGAAGTCATTTAATATGCGTCAACAATCGACATTATACGCGTGACGTGTCTGTACACACCTGTTCTTGGCGGTGGTGAGAACCTCAGGCGAGCTCTGATTGGAGGAATTATCAGATTTGGGGTCCTGGGACACGTGACCACTGTCGGGGGTCTTCTGGGTGTTTGGAGAGTTTTCTCTACTGCAAGGAGAGACGTTTGAGTATATTAGTGAAATATTAGGGGGGAGGGGGGGTGGGAACAATGAATATATTGAATATTATCAAGAAATAAAAAACAAAAGAAAAATGCTTGAAAGCCCCAAAACATGATTTACTGAGAGAAATGTAGCATTAAAATGAATTTACAAAAAACTAATTTGACATTTTCTTTTATTATAGCGATATATCTTTTCTCTTTTAACTATTTCTTTTAATACACATTTGTTTTTATTTATCTTTTTTTGTGGTTATCTTTGGTTCAAATACAACGTGCAACGTCTCCTTGTGATGTCACCAACTTCTACACACTGCACCTTTAACATCGGAGGGAGAAAGTACAAACACAGCGGTGTGACTCCGCCGGAACCTCCTCTCACCTCTTCTCCTGCACTTCTTGAATGTTCTCGATCCCGATGGCGCTGCTTCTCCTGGAGCCGAAGGGACCGGACTTCTTCCTGGTCGGACTTTTCCCCGGAATGATCAACGACTGACGGAGACACCAGAGGAGAGAGAGAGAGTTAAGACTCGAAACTATCCAAAACATCTTTGAATATATTTCACATTAAACTCACAAATGTCATGACTTTCCCATCGATAACTGAGTCGCTAATTGTTGCCCCTATTGATTGGGAAAATCACGCTTCTAAAATCAACCGTCAGACTCAGAATGATCAGTTCTGACTCTGCACCTTCCAGTCCTGACGAAAAGAAATAAAAATATGCACTTTCAGCGGCTTAATGTCAAAGTCTCCCTCACACACTCTAAAGTGGGAGATGAAAGATGGATTTTAAAGGCTCCGGGGCTCCACCACTAAATATGCTTTCTCACTGACGGCTTTGTTCCTTCAATCTGCCTCTTTAAAGCTTTCAAAATAAGAGCTTTGAAAAAAAAAAGCCTTTTACATGGCATGGCTTCAAAGAACACAACGTAGCTTCTATTTTCTCTCTGCGTGGGCTCTTTAAATCCTTAATATCTATGATTTTTACTCACATATAAAACCGAGCTCATTGGATTAAAAGGGCGATGTGTCGATTTTTTAAAATCATAAATTAAACCGAGCAATATCATTAGAGTGTTTACAAATAAGACTCTTGACTATCGTCATCCTGCATATCTATGTAAATGTGACTATATTTACTCCACTTCCTGCGCCACTTTCAAAGTAAGAGCCTTTGAAGCAGGCTTTTGTCTTCATCATAGAACTAGAAAATGTAGTTGAAATATAAAATACCAAGATGTAAGGCCATTAAAGGGGATGAATATGGCCGTAATGAGAGTATAAATAAATCAATTATAATGAATGAATACAATTGTAGATTGATAACATGTATCATAATGTTTCATAATAGAACTGTGTGTGAACTCCACAGACAAACAGAAGAAAGTTAGAATTAGACATGAACCTCTTCCACTGTTCCTATTCCTATGGCACTGCCCCGACGTCCATATTTACTGGGGCTTTTGCCTGGGACGAGCAACGACTGCACCACACAGGGAGGGGAGAGAGAGGCGGGCGGGGGGGGGGGGGTTAGACCACAAAGGGAAGAGAGAGAGAGAGGGGGGAGAGAGAGAGAGAGAGAGAGAGAGAGAGAGAGAGAGAGAGAGAGAAAAGTTTAGTCGTGTTACATTCAAAGCAAATATCCAAAGCAGGTGTGTTAATATGGGAAGAACAAAGATTGACGTTCTCTGGCTCCAGAGCTAAAACACAGGCAGCTGAATGAGAGAGAGAGAGAGAGAGAGAGAGAGAGAGAGAGAGAGAGAGAGAGAGAGAGAGAGAGAGAGAGAGAGAGAGAGAGAGAGAGGTGTCAGTCCATTCATGAATAAAGCAGTTGGGTTAATAAATATCATTTGTTTGTTCTGTTTTTTTTTAATATGAAAGAATAAAGCTTCTCTTCAGCGGCTGAGAGAGAAAGAGAAATGTTCATTTAACATGGATTTGAAATGAAAACACACCACACACACACACACACACACACACACACACACACACCCACAGGCCCCTTTAAAAACACAGCACCAATCAGACGAGAGGTCATTTGCATAGTTAATGAGTGAAATCCTTGAGCCTGTACAAATAATTTCTCATATTTGAGGTGTTTTTCTTTTCCCAATCAAAGAGTTTACAACATTATAATTCAGTGATACATTGTTTATATTGATTCATTTTACAAAGTTTCGCTGTATTCTTTCATATACTTACGATAAAGTAACTCGCAACAAGCTTTTCACTCAGTAAGAGAACTAATCATCAGCTCATAATAACACAGTGTGTTCAGTAGAAGGGTCCTCGAGCACACACACACACACACACACACACACACACACACACACACACACACTTCTGTACTTCTACTGCGCTGGCATAATGAGGTACGGAGAAATAGACTTCAGTCGTTTCCATTAAAGTTACAATGCAGAAGTGATTTTCTCCTGGAAAGAATAATTACGGGCTGAAAATAGTGCAGTGACTGTGGAGAAATGATAATACACGACATGGAAAGTGGTTAATTTCGCACTTTAAGTGCAAAAGGGAACTTTTTTTTCCATACATGGGCAAAGCAAGTGAAATTCATAGAACCCACGATGTCAGAGTTTGACTGATGAAACAAAGAATCGGGGAACAAACAAATCCACTGTCGGTCCTTTTATGATGGATATCGAACGCTGTGCTACGGGTGTGGCTCAGTGGTAGAGCATGCTCCTTGATCGCATGAGGTTGTGGGTTCCATTCCCAGCCTCTCCATCCACCCTCTCACACTCACACACACACACACACACACATATACAAACCAACCACCCACATTCAGTAGCACTCCCCAGCACCAACTCTTTAAATGTAGAGACACAAGAAATTCAAATGAGATCATTAGTGGGGGAAAAAACAAACAAGTAAACATTAGACCCGGCTCAGAAATTCACCCCATGTCCACCAATCATTCCCCTCTGCACCAGATCTAATGGAAGCTCACTATTTGGCAACACCGCAGAGTGAGAGTCAAATACACCCGAGCCACGTCGGCCCTTAGTGCAGCAGGCGGGTGAGAGAGAGAGAGAGAGAGAGAGGTAGAACTGCTACAGGTGTGAGAGTGGGGTGAGTTGGGGGGCGGCGGCGGCGGCGGCGGGGGGGGGGGGGGGGGGGGGGGGGGGGGGGGGGGGGGGGGGGGGGGGGGGGGGGGGGGGGGGGGGGAGCGAGACGGGTCCTCACTCCGCAGCAGCAGCAGGAGCGGGGCAACTGTACTTACTATCCCGGGGTATTTGGGGCTGTCTGCGGGGGTGTGGCCTAAGCTGCCGCTCAGGCTAGTGGACACGGCGTTCGGCCTCCTGAGAGTGAGACCCATGGCGTCCATAGAGTGGCTCCTGACGCGGATCACCCGCTACAATGAGGAAGAGGAGGAGGAGGAGGAGGAGATGACATTCAGATGGCGCTGACCCCCCCCCCCCCCCCCCCCGCCCCCCCCCCCGTGGTGCCACATCCCCGTGACCCCTCCCACCACCCGCCACCCCACCCCCTTAGCATCACCAGGTACAGGACGGAGACGGGGCCCCCGGCCTCGGGGGCTGAGCGCTGCCGAGGCTGATGCTAATCCTGACAGACAGACCAGCGGCAGAGAGCAGTGCTGGGCTCTAGTGGCCGGAGGGAGGAGCAGCGGAGCAGGTAGGAGGAGAGGAGAGGAGAGGAGAGGAGAGGAGAGGAGGGGAGAAGGGCGGAGGAGAGGAGAGGAGAAGGGCAGGAGGTGGAAAGGTCAAGTGCTTTACAGATGTCTGACCACAGCAGAGGCGAGGGTAGAGAGGCAGGGGTGTCAAACTCATTTCAGGGCCACATGGGAGTCTCCGGTGGGCCGGTTCTGGCCCGCGGGCCGTACGTTTGACAAACCCCCCGCCCCCCGCCCCCCGCCTGGTAAAGAGGCATCAGGGGGGAAAAGAAACTATGAATAATGACCGACAGGGTTACTTCAATTTGTGAGCAGTGACGGAGCAGAGGAGGAACCAGCAGTAAGCAACAGGAGCCAAGATGGCGGACGTCAGCAGGGTGACAGCAGCAGAGCATCTGTGAGGACGACTGGTCCAAACACATCCATTACGTTCAACCCACATCTGGTACGAGTCACATTGAAGATGCAGAAACAAACAGGAAGCATTTAAAGGGACAGTGTGACATATTTTTTAAAGGTGCAGTGTGTAGGATTTGAAGACATCCTGCAGCTGAGTGGCCCCCCGCTGAAGAACCTAGATGGCTGTCATTAATCGATGGGCTGTGGCTAAAGGGTGAGCAGAGCTGTTCTCCAACCAGAGGGTTGAGGGTTCAATTCCCACCTCCCAGAAACTGCATTTCCTCATAGGTTTGGAAAGGGTCGGGTTGAGTCCGTGTAGTGGTTCTCAAGACTTGGAATTCACCCCAGAAATGGAACAGAAACGACCTGAATCTTACAAACTGCACCTTTAAGAAAAACATCTTTTTATCTCTGTGGCTGGGATGACATCACCCCCCCTCCCTCCCTCCCCCCCTCCCCCCCTTTGTATCCAGAGCTGTTTGTGGTGGCAGCAGGTTAAACAAACACAGGCCAGCGACCTCGTCATGATTCATGCAGGACACCACCTGAGGGCTCCTGTCTCCTCTCAGTAAACTTCCTGTCTGACCTGGTGGCTGTTTTGTTTTGGAGTTTGCAGCTGAGGCTCGGGTCAGAGAGAGAGAGAGAGAGAGAGAGAGAGAGAGAGAGAGGGTCAGCGCTTCCATTTTCAGCTCTGCAGTTCAAAGCGTCCTCTGTCCGAGATACTGAAAAGAAATAAGTGCTTTGGGCTTTGGTCTTTATGTTTGTGTGAATTCGACCGAAACCGTACAGAACTTCACAAAGGTGAAAATCAATTCAGCTGCAGAATTGCCACGTTTTTCCCTTATATATAATAAATGTATTCCCTACTTATTGAATAATACAAAAGTATGTAGAAATGTTTAACATACATGAAGATTAAGGTATGTAGTGTGCATTCTTTATATTTCGCAATACATGCTTGAAGAAGAAAAGATATATTGACATAAATATATTGACATATATTGTCAAATACTGTATATGTTGTTCCATATATCATATAGATTGTGTAATATGTTATATTACAATTATATGTCATTATAAAATACCATCATTCTAAAGTATAAATATATTTTTGCGGCTTCAGGGGGAGTTCTGTGGAACAGCTGACCCTCTAAATAAGTGAAGGTCAGGGTACAAGTGTTTTGGGGCGGAGCCTGAGGGAGACGTCTGGGAAACAAATAATATGGCACATGTCGGGGGGGGGGGTGCTGGGGTGGGGGGCGGTGGAGGGGCGGGGGGTACACGCCTCAGGAGGAGCTGGAAACTGTTACTGGGCGGAAAGATGCTTCAACCTGCTGCCACTGAGACTCAGCCCCAGATACTGTGAGAGCCAGAATGGCGTTGGATGGAGGCTTCACTGAGCTGCAGGCTACATGTTCATCTGTCATGGACACACACTGATCAATACATCTGAAATCCACCCGACGTCCCAACACATTCTAGCCTCTCGAGTCTGTCCCCATTAAAGCAGGAAGTGAGAGCTTTTATTGTGAAAGGCCCGGTCTCAGTTACCTTGAAGGACTCGAAGAAGCCGCCTCCTCCTCCGCTGCCGTTTTCTAGTTTGTCGTCGTCTCCTCCACCGAGTCCCATCATGGCCTGACTGTTCACGTGGAGCTCCTCATACAGGGTCTCCAACAGGGCCGACCGCGTCCGCTCCTGACACACACACACACACACACACACACACACACACGGACACAAACACATACACACACACACACACACGGACACAAAGACATGCAACAAAGGGAATAACTCCATATGGCTCTGGACAGATATGCAAAATGAGGCTCTGTGTCATTTTTTGCTGACTCACCTCTAACTTGGCAAACTTCTCGGCTTTGTAACAGGCATATTCTGCGTTGATGAGCTTCGTAAAAAGGAATTCATGGAATTCAGGGCCCTGAAAACAGAGAAAACGCAGCATATTGACAATTAAAAGCTGACAAAAGACACAAATAGTGCGCTTTACCGCTGAGTGGTTACGTTACTTACTTTCTTAAAGACAGCAGGGTTCGGGAGGGCGGGGCCAAAGAAAGGTACGTCGTCCCGCGCCGTCACCGACACCTGGCGATGAAGCGAAAAGAGGGGGTGGCATCATCATGTTAAACAGGAAGTAAAGTAAAGTAGAGGAAGTGGGTGAGTGTAGTTCACCTTGTAGAGAGTGTGGTCAGAACACGGGTTGACCACTTGCACCACCACGTAGGCGTGGAGGAAGTTGGAGGCGATCATGTCGGGCACGAACGGCGTGTTTTCGTCCTGGAACACGATGGCCACGATGTCGTTTCCTATGTGCCTCTTTCTCTGTAGCTGCAACAACAACAACAACAAAAACAACAACAACAACTCGAGGTCAAACAGAGGTTAGTACTGCAATACTCATGGGGAGTGTTTGGTCTAATGCTGGCGCCATCTTCGGTGAAGTAGTAGCTCCACCTACTGGTGAAACTAAGAAGTGCAATCAGGCCAAGAGCAAATTTCATGTGGGCCACATTCCATTAGAATTTGTTACGGGCCAATTAAAAATGGTTCGTGGGCTGCAGTTGGCCCGCGGGCCATAGTTTGGACAACCCCACAAGGCTTCTACATACCATTAAAGGTGCAGTGTGTGAGATTTCGCTCAATTTCTGTCACTTCTTAGTTTAGGATTAGGATTACAAAACAATTATATGCTGACATTTTTACGAACGTATAATCACCTCAGTGCATGACTTGCTTTTTACATAATCCCAAAAATGAGCCGTATGAGCTGTATCTACATCAGGGGTGGGTCCTCCTCATGGGGGCCACCATAGGTTCTCCAGCATGCTCCAATGGGAAGGGTGAGGTGACGGATACAACGTGCATCTGCACCAATAGATGTCACCAAATCTTGCGCACTGCACCTTTAAATATGATCGTCATTGTGCCCATATAATCTTAGACATTCTAGTCACTGAGCCTTTCAAAAAATATTTATACATGTGCTTAGTTCCAAAAGCTCAGACGTCAAATGACGGAATAGGCTCCGATGACACAAAGTCCCGGTTCCTCCCCCCGGTGCTGCAGGTGTGTTCGTGAGATACCACCAGGGGGGGCAGTTTCCTCTCATGACAGCTTGACAGGCTCGGTGATTCAAATCCCCACACAGACACTGAGAGGCGCGTGTGTGTTTGTGCAGAGCTGCACAGCAAACAGTGTTCAGACTTAAGCTAATCAATCAGTATTTGCATGAATATGTGAGACAGGGGAGGAGGAGGGGGAGGGGGAGGGGGAGGGGGGGGCACCGGGGCTGTGTGAGTAACATCCCTTCAGCTGGGCTTTAAATCTCCACGATGGAGGACGGCCGTTCACAGAAGCAGACAATAAGGCCGACATCCAAAGGTGACTCATGTTTGCTCTTGTTTTTTTGTTTTTGTTTTTTTTTTTGTGTGTAAATGTGCTGCGGCTGTTTGCCACATGCAAAAACCCGGTCCCACTGGAACACCTGCAGGGGAACCAGTCGAACCAGCAGCCATGCAGGGTGCGGTGCTGGGACAGTACCTGCTGCGTGTCCCCCTCCGTGTACGGCAGCTTCGTGGACACATGGAACATCACCTCTTTGTGCCGGTAGTTGCAGTAGATAGACTCTGAGCCCGTCTGCCCATGAGTCACGTCCAAACCTCCGCGGAAACTGTACACACACACACACACACGCGCGCGCGCAAGCACACACACTCATAAGTAGGTCAGCTGTGTGTGTAATCGTATTTATTATTATTTGTATTGTGTATGGATGAGTGTGATAGTGATGAGGATGATGCTGATGATCACGTAGTGGGTTTTTGTTTATATTTTGTGGATATGAGTGTGTGTGTGTGTGTATGTGTGTGTGTGTGTGTGTGTGTGTGTGTATACTCTATGTATATATTTCCAGTACATACATATATACTACATATACATATATATAGTCAGTGTATACATATATATATATACAAATATACTAAATACATACTGTATATAAATAGACTAAACTTGTTATGACATGTACATAGAATAAGGTCATAACTACCCACAGAGTGTGTGTGTGTGTGTGTGTGTGTGCATTGCACACGCACACGTCCGGTGCAGTCAGTGCAAAAGGCAGGTACATTACTCGTGAGTACATTCTGCTGTTTTACCCTTTGAAGTTGTGCAGCTCGATTTTCTCTCCTAGAAACTCCAGGAACTCGACAAAGGCCGGACTCTCATCACTGTTGCCAAACAGCTCCTCCTCTGAAGTCTGAGAGCAGCAAAAGAAACAACACACACAAAAAATATTATTATTTTATTCACATGGAGTCTCGGGGAGGGAAAACTGTGTCTGACACAAATGGTTTGGAAAGAAGGTTGTGTTTTGTGTAAAAGTGTTAAACAGCTCTTTAAATGCGCACAGTATGATTTCGGACGGCTTCGCCACAATGCTGGTTTTATGTGAGGTGTGTTTTCACGGCAGCGGATCACTAGGGGTCAATAACCCGGGAAGCGGCGAGAGGAAGTGTTTGTCCGTCACTCTCACTCCAACGCTCTTCATTTGCATCGCCGACGACAAAGGTGGCGCCGGATCAATCACAGCTGTAGATCACGGAGATGCACTAATGATCACATGTGCGGCAGAGTTGATTATCTATTGTCGTCATGTGGAGCGCTTCCATCGACAACAAAAGCCTGCCTCCGTCCACACACGCACACACACACGCACACACACACACACACGCACGCACGCACACACACAAATGCTGCTTAACAAGTATCCCTGTCTTACTCCCATAGGCTCCACTTAACCATCACGTCTCTCTCTCTCTCTCTCTCTCTCTCTCTCTCCGCTCCTGAGTAGATGGCGCCCTGAGGGACGAGCGGCCGACCCCTCGCCGCCTTCGCGAGCTGACCCTTGCCTCATTAACACCGTTATTTGGCCATCGTGTTTAAACTTGGGCCCGGCTTTAAGGGATCGACAATACAAACGTCTCTATGTGACGGTAAAGTGCCTTCGGCCAAGCATCACAAAGCCCCCCCCCACCCACCCACCCACCCACCCCCGACACTGAGTAAACAAAAGGGCTGTGATTGCCGCCGAGAAGGGGGGAGAGTGAGAGAAGGAGTGTTGGAGTGAGCTGCTCTGACACCAGAGATCATGATCAGCAAACGGCACTTGTTGATTGTTGCGGTTGAATAATATAAAGGGAGGAGGACATTTGGTGAATATCTCTGCTCTTTAAAACGTACCTGTCCGTACTTTTGGTAGACGACACCGAATTTGAAGTTGTTGCTGATCACATGTTCGTCGAAGGTGACGATGAGTCTGGAGGCCTGGAGACAAATCAACACAGAGATGATGAGAAACCGCACGATCACCGGTGACGTCTCCTGCCCCAAGGTCAATACTGCGCTGTATTCTGTCAATATGATGAGGATGATGATGATGATGATGATGATGGTGATGATGATGATGGTGATGATGATGATGATGGTGATGGTGATGGTGATGATGATGATGATGGTGATGATGATGATGATGATGATGGTGATGATGATGGTGATGATGATGATGATGATGGTGATGATGATGGTGGTGATGATGATGATGATGGTGATGATGATGCTGATGGTGGTGATGATGATGGTGATGATGATGATGGTGATGATGATGATGATGATGATGATGATGATGGTGATGATGATGGTGATGATGATGATGGTGATGATGATGATGATCATATCATTGTTTGTGTCTAAATATACTATACTTATACTTATATACACACACACACACATACATATATACACATACAAATATAAAACCATGTATATGTGTGTATATACTGTGTGTGCATGTATAGATATATATGAATGCTTATATTTATATGTTACACGTGTGTGTGTATACCCGAAACACATTTATTATCGTCACTGTTATCATTATCATTATTATTAGTATCATCATCATTTGTGGTCACTTGAAAGGTTTATTCTATTCTATTCTTCTCTATTCTATTCTATGATCCCTCTCATTCTGATGAATCAGCATGATTTGACCTCAAATGGTTTCTAATTAAGATGCTGATTTTCAGAAGGGGGGGGATG